>JAZBHA010000376.1:2401-74445 GCA_037464855.1 Iselma pallidipennis | reverse complement strand
TTTGGCAGGTAAAAATATGAAATAAATAAGAAAAGGTCTGTGACAATAAACGGAAAAGGTGAGAGTCATACAATATAACTATAGGGAAGATTATGGCTGGGACTCCCAGGCCGCGAAATGTTGGAAAACATGAAAAGGCTTATTAAAATAAATTAAAATTATCAAATAAATCGAAAGAAAAAATCATTTTCTAATCAGTTTTCCACATAAACACAGTTTTTAAACAAAAAATGTGTTTCTTAAAAAATTGCTACTCCTATATTATTTGAAATAATATAGGAGTAGCAAAATAATTTATTTCATATGTAGCTAAACAAAAATGACGAATCTGTGGTTGAACAAGTTAAAAATCTCTTTTTTTTACAATTTCGGAAGACCTACCGTTTCTCCTCGTTCCTAGAAATAAACTACCTGCCCAGCCATACGACGAGCCGCAAGAATTGAAAGATGTTCAATTCTTGCGGAAAGCCTACTTTTCGGCTGGCTCTTGCGGTGAACTATGAACAGATGTGAAGAAATCCTATAGTTGAACTTTCTTGCGTTACTGACGCGCTTGCGGATCTCTTGCGGCTCGGAATATTCGTGCTTTCACTTGGCTGGGAACTATGAACAGATACATTGAAATCCTATAGTTCAACTCGGCTTGCGTTACTGACGCGCTTGCGGAGCTTCTTGCGGCAAACTCTGAATCCACCTTTAAGTTGAATGTATCCTTGCAATTACATCGTCCAAGTTCTTATTTGTTCAGTCAACAAAGAGAAACAAACGAAATCTAATTACAATAATGTTGTTTTAATAAAAGCATTAATCAGAATTTAATGTTTGGACACTAATTTATGAAACATTATTAGCAACAAAACAAAAAATTACCTCCCGATTTATTGTTAAAAAACTCACAGGTTATTAACTAAGTGATTACGAATTAAGAAGCTTAAAAAAATACACGTGTCGAGTGTTAATCACCTGTTAAGTTAACGAGCTTTTTTAAAATAAAATGAATATTAAAAAAATTTATATAACGAATCTCCATTTAACGAATTCCTCTATTTAATGAAGTTTTCCGAGTCCGATGATACAACAGGACATGAACCTTTATATAGCGAGGGTCCCTTGAAGGTCCGTTATATAGAGGGCCCACTGTATATAATTCATAAGGAAATTCCTAAAAGTCGTCGTCGCTTAGTATAGATATTCTTCATCGTCGTTTTTGCATTTATTTAAGTCAATTCAATGATGGCTAAATATAACAACCAGATGCATCAAGCGTATATTAACCTGATTTATACAGTAGTAGTATCAAGAAGGGCGCCAAAGATCTTGTCTCCTGTTTCAACCGGATTCTTTTCTGTATTTAGTAGTCGTTGAAAGAGCAAATTAAAGCCTTATAAAACTGAAAAACAGTACAACAAAAATATTCCTATTGTGTTTGTTATACAAGTAGAATAATTAATAGAAAGAAACCTTATCCAAAAAAAAAGTGTTGTTTATTGTTACATATGGATTTATTTACTAATTAATGGAAATTTTTCTGTATCTTATATTGTTATACAACATGATAATAATGGTAAATTCTAGACAAAAAGAGAATATAATTGAATAATTTGTAGTTTAAATAAATTACCGACATCTCGTTATAGAATAAAATAAGGCTTTTTGGCGTCATATCCTCCTTATATACATCTCGAATTTGATCCATTGATTATAAATAGATGGAGAGTTGATAAAGAAAATTATAAGATCAGACAGACACGTGTCAGATTTTATTTGTCGGTTTTTCCTCTTTTTTTTTTTGTCGTTTAATTAATATTGTCCTTTACCTTTCTAACTGTATGGTGTATGTTTAATAACAGAGTAGGAACTGTAATAGAACAAGTAATTTCGAACATGTCGAAATAGATTTATTTTATTATTCTTTTGTATTTAGAAAGTGTTTATTATTGACTTTTTTTATACCATTCTTGAATTTTCGTGTACCTTTATAGTTATATAAATTTTATCAATTCTATTTCGGACTTATTGATTAATATTCGTGTAGGTATACTTTATTGATTCGTGTTTTTTTTTTCTAATTTCAACCAAATAATTTTCTACTTGTATACAAACAAGTGATTATAATTGAAACTATTAGAAAATGTAAAAAACGAGTTTTAATTTCGCTATATAGGTATTTTCTAATTATTTAAATAATTGTGCTAAATGTTCACTCTTTGCCTGTTTCAAAATTTCTAAAGAAAACTTACTTTCAAAAAAACACTATCAGTTTTGTATTATTTACTATTTGTACGTAAAACAATTTGAGAAAATTTCAATATCGATTACGTCATTTATAACTAGGAAATTGTTAAACAATCTTTATTGAAGGACACAATGGACCGTTATCAAATAGTATCCGGGTTAAAATAGTCGATATTATTTATAAGGTTTTCGAAGAATATTTAAAAATCTGGAAGATTAAGATGGAAAATCTAGTAGTTATTTAAAATAAACACTTAAATGATAATGATAAAATACAATAAATACAACCAGGAAAAGTTATTGAACAAATTTAGAATTCGGATTATTGATTTATCTATTAATTAACTAACCAAATATGGTTTAGGACCTTGCTTGAGGGTAAGTATTGAGGTCAAGTCTAAAGTTTTCTATTCGGTATATCCAATTATAATACCTACCTGGATACTAATCGTTATTATAATGAATTATATATAAAAATCGATAAATTCAAGTACATATCTATTTCTGTTTCTGTCAAGTTTAATGTCAAGTTCATATCAGAGAACGTTTTGTGTTGTTTGGTATAGACGTGTGTGGATGATGTTCTAGTAAAGTCTTGACCATGATATTTTATTCAAAATCAACAACAAAATCGAATTAATTTTATCAAAAATTTTCAAGAAAAACGAAAAACGATCAATTATATAACAAAACTTTTTTTTACTTAAAAAGGTGAAATACAGATTGAATCAGACTTTTATTTATCTCCACTTGTCAAGGCTATATCCTAATAAAATATGAAATCAGTAGAAGAGAGGAAAAAACCTTTTGTGTTTTTCCTGAACTTGTATGAAGTGAATGAATTGTAAAACAATAACTTCATGAAAATCAGGAAAATTAGAGGTGCTAGCCTTGTTTGGATTACATTATTTCTGTGGTTTTTTGTCTAATCTATTTAATGTTGTTTTTGTTCTCGCTTTTAAATCGATTATCTGTAAAATTTTACGCATCAAGTACTTACTATAATAATTTCGGGTAATTACTATGAATCATTTCAGTTATTGAATTAAGTAACAATTATAGATTGGTTTTGACAATCATTTGGGAAATTTATCATTTATTGGAAATTGTTTTTATTTATATAATTACACTACTAAAACAAGAAATCCCCGGTTTATATAATATTTTAACGTGAATCTTGCATAATAAGTCTTATAATAATAATAACTCCTACAACCTTGTTAGTATTTAATGGATTTTACAGAAATGAATGTTGTATTCAAACATTATCATGAATTTTTTTCCGTTTCATTTTCCATGAATATTTTTTTCTTTTTTTAAATAATTTACACCTTTTACAAATATAAAATAGTATAAAATGAAACAAGGCCAACAGTTAGTGTTTATGGATATCTAATCGAAATAGGTAAATTTAATCTTTTATGATATTTTGAAGAATTCATCTAAAAACTTGACAGGTTTCCAAACTTTAACAGCAAAGATACTAAATATCTATTTTAAAATGACTTCTAATGATCGAATGAAAGACTAAAATTTAAATATCTATAACATCCTAACATAATAAATGTTGTTATTGGTTGAAATGTCAAGAAAAAATTCTAAGGTTTTTTGAATTAGTAGAGTTAAGGAAGAAAAATGTCCTTTCTATGATATTAACGTACAAACTAGAATATGAACAGTGAAATTTTAAAAGAAAAACCCTTATAAATTTGAAACTTTGGAAATGCCAGGTTAGAGAAATGTATTGAAAAATTGATTATAGATAGAGAAAGTAAAACTGAAAAGGTTAAAAAAGGATCATGAAAAGTATGTTCAAGAATAGATTCATAAATAATCCATTACAACACGATGTTAATTACGTTTTATTGTACAAACAGAATATTTTTAAGGTTTAAAGTTCTAAAGGTTGTTCCTTGTAACTTCACACTTATTTATCTATTTACAAGCGAAAAAAATTTTTAAAACTCGAAGCCTGAAAATCAGTTTTCCCATATTTTTATGTAACAAATAGAAGTTTTAATAGTTTTGTTCCAACTAATCACACAGTCTTCCCGTACTTTTTTATTGCCCATGCCTAGTCAAATCACGAATGAATTCTGAATGGTTTCTATTCAAATATTAATCTGGGTCCTTTAGTAGTTGGAACGGACCTAATAAAATTTTAAAATTTCAAACCGTTCGAATTTATGGTCATGGTGGAACGTAACACGTTGACAAGAAACAATTTTCTAATATTAATTGATAAAAAAATTATCATGTCCATATTTATTTAAGGATGTGGGGACGAACACATATACCCACTATATATGTACAAACACCATTTCTATAGATAAAATATATATTAAATCGGTTACTAGGTAAAACCGATGGCGACTTGGAAACTCCTTAACCTACATCCGAATAATGAAATTTTGGGCAAGGCAATCGTGTGAACCTTTTGCAATAATATTATTACCAACTTGTATAAAGAAACGACGACAACAACGACGACGACGACACACTCACTCATTCATTTAAAAGTCAAACAAGAGAAGTGTCGGATATTACGACACCTTTCACTTGGCGCCATATTTCTTCCAATATCTATACCTACAATGTGTAATTTTGATCGAAAAGGACCAAAAAAAATCTATTTTGAGCATTTCAATCGAATATTGTTTTATGTCAATATTTGTGAAACCTTCAATCTATACCCGGAAATATCGATTGATCGATTCAAATAACCTCGTCAAAGTTCTATCTATTAATACTATAACTTACTAGACTCAACGACTAGTCCTGGAGATCTGGTAAGTTTAATAACATAAATCTTCATTGGTGTCTTAAGGAAGTCAGGAAATGATAAGACTGAATTTTCGAATGGTTTCTATTGTTGAAGTTTCAGACATTACCGTACCTATGTTCCTTAAAAAGCCTTGTTACCTTTTGGCATTGTTTAGCTACTATCTCGAGGCGACATTCTACAATGTATCTTAACTTTATAAATCAAGATTTTCGACATGTATCTGTGATTATTATTAAACTTAAATTGAAGTAGGTATAGTTAAATTAGCATGTTTACAACGAAAACACGGATCAATAACAAAAAATGGATCGTCATGGTTTTTTCTTCTTGTCGAATAAGTGTCCATGTGTCCTTTTTTTTTGTGGTGGCCAAATTATCTCACAAATCGATAAGCACGATATTTTAATTATGCCGGAACTACACGTGTCTTTATAATTCTCCTAATGTGTGAATTTCTATAAAACAAGCTTATGTTTTGTTAGTACCATATAACAATTATAAAATATTGCAGATATCTATACTTTGAACATATATAATAGATATAATGAATTTCTCTTATCAGTTGTTAGAGTATACCTACTATATTAGTTTGATATCACCTCATTATAAAAATAATGACGATATATATTTATAATTGATTTACGTCTTAATAATAACGTCGTTTTTTCCATGACGTTTCCTTGCTAAATATTTGGCAAGATTTTCAAGAAAGTTCCCGAAAACCATCACGTTATTAATGATAATAACAATAATAATAACAACATCAACAACAGCAACGGTAGCATGTGATGTGTCCTTGGGGGTGTGAAAATGTGTGTAAAAGTCCACATAGACAGGGAGCGATGCCAAATTGTCAACTCACGTCTTTGGCATTGAGTTTTGCCAAAATTTGGAAAGTGTCAGTCACTAATTGCATACATGTCCCAGTAATGGATATTTTGACGCCTTTTGTTGCCATGGTCCGGAAGTGTGACCTCTCCACCAGCAAAAGTGGTGGAAAAACGCGATTATCACACCTACAAGATCAAATGTAGTTTGCGCCCTAATATTTCAAAACGAGTTTCTGTAGAGAAGCAGTCAGTAATTTTCATTTTCTGCTCCTAAATCTATTGATTAACGTTCATTTATTCAGTAACTTTTCTATACTAATGTTGTTAATAAATTTTTAAGAGATTCTTCTATTTTTGTACAAAAAGAAACAATTGATCCCATGAAAAAATAACTGTACATAAAACAATAGGAAAAACTTTGAGTTTCTATACAAGTATTGTTTTGATTTTCAACCTACTTTTCTAAATTAATTAATATTTTAATTAAATCTTTTGAGTTTTTGTCTTATCAGTTTAGTTATTTATTATTGTTTACTGTCAATTTTAATTTATTTTTAGATTTTTTTTTTTTGGGAAATATAATATAAAAATACCCTTCTATTTTGTATTTTGATATTGTGCCAAGTCATATACCAAATAATTTTTCATTTAAGATCCTCTTTCCTAATTCCATTATTATATGGTGTGTAACTATTGAATTTTCCATAAAATGGTGACCTTTATGGATTGATTTTTCCTTGTGTGCGTCACTAAATTGGCAGTAGATCTAAGGACGTCACGGTAATGACGTATATTAACGATATGTCTGTTATTATTATTATTATTATATGAATATTGAGGTGCTTTCTTAAAATAAAAATAAAAAGTAATGGGTTAAATTACTAAAATGGGAAAGTTTACTGCATCGAAAAGTATCAAATTCGAATAGAAATTCATGAAACACTTATCCATTACGATTCAGTGAAAGTTGTTTCTTCTTTTTTTTTCGTTTAAAATTATTTAGTTTGGGAAAAAAAAGAGTTCGATGATGAAATATTGTAAATATTTGATAAAAATGCTTCTGTAGTCGTCTTGAAGTCTATTCTTAGTGTTTCATCTTTCGATGAAGCCTCTAGTTCCTTCTTTTCAACAATACACCATGTAAACACCAGTCTAATAGAAAAATTGCCTTGCAAATATTTGATGAAATCCTTTTCTGATAGAAGATTTCCTATAATAACAAATATGTATAGGGTTGGCAATTTCTATTCGGAAAAGCTAATCGGTATCCGTGTTGCTTTTTAAATTTGAATAACATTCGGTAATCGGCTGAATTTTTTTCGCATTACATATGTATCTCAACAATGACTTTGTCCTAATAAAATATGTTGTCTAGACGTCTGATTTTGTTTTTTTTTCAATTTTTGTAGTCATCAACATTCATTTTCAGAGAAACTGAACTAAATTTGAAAATTTCTTAAATTCTATCTCATTACCTAAAAATATGCTTTATCATTTCAAGTAAGTCATGTGAATTAGATTGGAAAATAACAACTAATAATAGTAATAATATTATTCTTGTTATGAATGATGAAATTTTTAATATGACTTACTTAAAATGATAATCGTGGGGGGTATTGATAAATATACTATATATAGTTAGTTACTATAAAAGTATTAGTTGTTGCAATTTCACTGGTTAAAAGTTTATCAAAAACCCAAATTTACACAAATACGGATTTTGTAATAAATCTAATAATTGCTGGTTGCTATGACAAACAGATTGTTTGTTGAAAATATCTAAATTTGGGATGATTATAAGAAATACAAATTGACAAAATATAAAAATACTATTGGAGTTGATCCAAAATGATGAAAGATCGAACATATTTGAAAGGTCCACCTGTAAGCGTTCGAATCTTATTGTGGTGAACTGATACAAGACTCCTTTTCGAGAGTTCAAAAGACTAATTATGAAGAGTATTCCCAGTAAAATGTTTTATTTTTATATCATTCGATGGTTAATTGTATGATCAAAATAGAAATAAACCCTAGATAACATCGTCACTGATACAATAAAAATTGCTCCAATTTTTTCTATGATTAATCTTCTTATCACTGTGGTCCTTGATAATGACTTTATTCAATAACAAATTGTTCTCGTTACTATTTCAGTTTTTATGCCACATCCAAAAGTTGAATTTTTATCTTATAACTTGGAAACTAGATCTAGAAAAGTTAAGAATCTCTAGCTATTCGAAGAATCACAATGAAGACAAAGGAAGAAACTAGAACACACAATGATAACAGACAATTTTGTTCTTATTTTAGGGTTCTAAGTAATGAGCATATGAGAAAATCGGAGTAATTAAAATAATTTCCACGTTTCTGTGGCAAGAATAACCGTTCGGTCATATAGGGCAACGGCAGTGGCAAGGGTAGTAGCATTGCAATAGTTAAGCATCATTGAAGAGCGGATCCGCATTTTTTTAGATCTCTTTATGTGACCGGTCGGCGTAAGCGACCGATGCATTTACACACTGCAACTGCGCTTGCCACTGCACTTGCTCTATGTGAACATAAAGTAAGTATGATGTGTAATGAATTTTGTATCCGCTTAATCCTGCCATGAATTGACGTAAAATTTTACAATATCCATCTACATAATTATTTATTTTACTCACTATTCATAAACATCTCTAATGAAATTGCTTTACATGAAAACCGGTCGTACTGAAAGATTCTTCCCATCTGAAAACTGACATCAATCCTTTACCAAAAATTAAAGTAAAATTTTTCTATAATTATCCCCGATTAAAACAACATACGACGCAAATCTAGTCTAATTTTGATATTAATATCAAGATCTATTTACATTGAGCTAACCAATTAAGCTTGAAAATCAATAGATAACAATACCAACTCATCCCTTCAGTTCAGATAATCTAAGGATAATGATCCTTTACTGTTTGTTCGTCACATTGGGTACTAATTTTAGCCGGTCTGTGTTTATAAAATTACGTTTACAAACAAAGGGCCAAATTAAAATCGTCTGGAATCAACTATTTTAGTATTGAAATTGATGGAGAGAAAAAAAATGAGTACGGTTGAATGACCATCATGGTGGCAGTAACTCTTTTAAATTAAATGCAAGAAACCTCAGAAGTTTAAGGGGGAGAGCACTGAACTTCAGTGAAGAGACAGCAAAGAAGAACAACATGTAATACAACATTATGTATGTATGTACATATATCTATCATAATAAAAGTACGAACGACCGCATCGAAATCTGATTCAACAAACAACAACATTGTTGCAACGTATTTCGAGGTCACAAACCTAAAAAGTCTTTGTTCTTCTCAAATTTTATGCCAGACATTCCCAAAATTTTTGTCTAGTCAACGATAAAACCAATATTCTTGTTTCTAATTTTATTTTCTGCAACTCTTCAAATAATATCCTGCACTTTTAACGGTGGTGCAACGTATTATAACACAATTAAGAATTGCAAAGTCCTCATAATATTCGAAATTTATTAGTTAAGGCTATCTTAATTATTAAAGTCACTGATCGTTTATGAAATATGATTCGTATAATAATTTACAATGATGAACTTTGTCATGTGGTTGGCAAACGTCGAATTAATAAATAATTTAATTTTTTTTTTGATGAAAATTTTGTGTATTTTAAGCGATTACACAACAGTGTTTTGACTGATTTTTTCCTCGTACTCTAATTTGTTCCAAACGAACCGGCCAAAACTCTTTAGAATTCAACCTTGGTGTTAAAAACAGGTAGATAGTGTTATTGACCACATGATTTGATTTGTTCGTGTTAACTTCTTCAACCAAGGACAAGGGTGGAATGCTTCTTCTGGTTATAAACTGTGGCACATTTTCAACAAAAAGGGTGGATGACTTATTTGCACAGTGAAACGACTGTATCGTGAAATCTATAGATTTGATCAAAGTTACAGAAGACAGATGAAATACTCTCTACATTCGTGCAATTACTGCAATTCAATCTAATTGATTATAATAAGACTCAAATTAATGCCAGTATTTGAACTGATCACATGTTTTATTGAATAAGTGTTACATGGCCTCTGAAGTAAGAGAGTTTTCACATGGTAACAATATGTTTTTATATGATTTACACGAAACGATGCCAAAGCATCATCATCATCATCATCATATTAGAAAATTCACCTTAATTTTTTAGCATTATCCTCGTTATTATTGTTATTTTATTATAACCGTTGGTTAACTAGTCATGTAACGGTCTTAATACTGTACTGTTATTACCAGACTTGGTGTTTTGAATTTCTGTTAAGACTTTTTTTTTTGTTTTACAACATCAATTTTGACTTCTGTACTCTATTTCCTATTACGCATTCAGTATTTTTTTTTCCCCATTACTGCACTTTATTTTAAAATGATTCCGGACATTGGCTTACTTCACACTATACTTACTATATGTATAGACGCTTAGTCGTAAAATCATGAGAGGTCACAAACCTGGATCACATGATATTCATTAGTGGTTCTTGTTCATCTATTTTTGAACATTTTTCAATTGATATTAACATAGTGCGATTGGCGAAACGGTAATATGTACCTTATCTGTCAATGAACATGATTCTGGATGCAAAATATGCAGGTCTTCATTATAAATATCGACATAAAACAATGTGTTTTTCACTACTGGACTGAAGTGCGAATTTTGTTTTATTTTTAGATTTTCCAATGATAAGTGTTGTATAGCCAATGAAAATTGTGAAATTTCCAGTTAACATCCGGTATTTATCATAACCCAACCTTATTCGATCTGTTCCGCCACACCTGCATAACATACAAATAGGCGTCCTAATTGCAGATCTACTAAAAATGGATATAAATTCAAAATTAAAATTGTATAAGGGAGGTTTAATAGCTAATGTAGGTTTTTGGCTCAAATACTATGAATCAAACAAAGCTTAATAGATAGGCATCAAAAAGTTGGACAAAATGAGTGAAAATGAGGTAATTTTGTGAGAAAATGATAATTGAGACAAAGCTTTATATTTACAGAGAAGTAGAAGCATTTGCTAAAACTCGGAAGCTTAACAGATAAGGAAACATTCGAACATAGCGACAATGGGTGGGATTCTGTAGCAAAGTTATCGTCTTTGCCAATGACGACTATTCTGATAACTAACCGGTGTTCTGTTAGCAAGTCCTCGTCATGTCCCTACGAACGATCCTCTTCCTATAGCATACCTACACAGTAAAGGATAAGGGCAGAAAATTTTAAGAGGAATTTCTATTACTTTGACACATTTATTTTAAAATATATACTGAGGTGCAGTTTATATTGTTAATTGATGAAATATACTTCTACCAGATACATAGTCTTTGCAATAATGTTTATGTAGGCCAATCAGGAAACAATATGATACTACCTCCACTATTTCCCACACACGCACATAAAGCATTATATTGTTGTCATTTATTGATTGAGTAAATATCTATAGTATAGTAATCATATTGGTTAACAGTAAAAATGTCTTCAGTAATGCCAGTACATAAATTTATCTATTTTATTATAAATTGTAAACTACTTTAATAAAGAACTACATATTTATCCATAATTTTGCTTTTATTCTTTTCAATGATTTACATTTTGCTACTTATCTTTGTTTGATTATCATCATTGTTTCTTTTCTTTGGGTTATTCACTTTTGCACATCTCTTATTTTATCTTATCATCATTTTTACCTTGAAGACAGTAAGCTTCACGTCGTGCTTCTAAGTTGTTTGGCGTTTTGTTTCCTTCATAATGTACATACTGTATAGAATATAGAAACAAAACAATATCCTTATAGTTGTATACAATAAGAATGCGAAGGTTATGTAGTATATGTGACAATCTACTCTATTAAAATTACATAAGTAATATTTTTTTTTAATTAAGGCGTAACATGGATATCTATCCAACCACGAACTGAAAACAAATTCTTCTCTCAAAAACAATCACTAACCCCATTCCTGATTGTCGCAAATTTCCTTAATCCCGAATACATTCCTCCAAAAAAGGACCTTCCTTATAAATTTATAGTTGTAATTATCCTGTAATTGTGCCACTATTTTGCCTTGAATCTATGACTGGCCAAACTATTGGCAACCATTATGGACACAAAGGAATTATTTTTGTATTAAAGTGTTTTTGTCGATTTATCAAAACGCAATTTATGATTCTAATTCCGCATTGGAAAAATTCAAAATTTACACGAAAAAATACGTATAAATAAATAACAATAGACTTTAACTATTATTAATATTATTATTATTATTAATATTATCGTTTATTTTCTATGCGGAAATTGACCTCCAAATATAGGGGCGAAGACATCTTGTTAACATCTGTCGCACATTTCGATAGTTTCTTTGTCTCGTTTTTTTCACATATTCTCTCTCTTTTCTTCCGTTTGCCAAAATAACACGAACGGTAAATTGGCGACACGACGACACAATGAAATATTCATGGTATGTCTGTATATGGGGGAATGAATTTGTATAAAGACGGGTCCTCGACCGAAAATCAAAGTCTTTCAAACAGCGACGTAATTCGGGGATATGCGGGCCCTAGTGTAGACACAAAATCGGGCCCTCAACCTATTCATCCCTATCGAGTTCAAGTCCTAGTTACGGTTGCGCCACTGTATAAAATACAGTTTTTTTGAAAAACTGGGAGTTTACATGAAACTTATAGCCACGTGAATAATGATCGTTGAATTTTAATTAGGATGACGTAAAACTAATTGAAGTGTTATCAGTCTCGTGAAAATCTTGTGCTCTTATCAACTGACGACTATAATTGAGTAATTCAAGTTATACTACAGAGTAACGATTATAGATTTTTCCAACATTATCACAAAAAATAAATTATTTTTGTACATTAACAGTTATCGAACCACAAAAAAAAGTAATTGAATAATTTTGACATTAGTCTAGACTGTAATAATAGTATAGTGACATTGATTGTGTCCACTGATATCCTTGTTTGATATCAGCAGTAAATCGACCTCAAATGGGTTTCATTGGGGAACAACCATCTTCCACTGTTCCAACGTTTGATATTTAAATTATGAAATTTACCTCCTAGCCAGGATTCTTATAATTAGATATAACGTATGTTGGGGAGATGTAACAAAACTGTTTAGTATCACCTAGATTTTTTGCTGAACATAAACACAGGATCATGCAAATAAAAAATCGACCTAGTTTAATCTAACCAGATGTGTTTGAATATTAGTAAGGGATCTTATAAACATTATCAAACTGAAATTAAAACAGATACAAAAATTTTGACTTATTGAAAATATGAAAGTCTTCTTCTCATCCTTCTTCCCATGTAGTTAAAAATTTTTTTCAGCAACAGATTTTTTTTAATGAACAATATCCCTCCTATTGTTCTTAAACATGGCCAAAGGTTGATTTTAATGTTAACGATAGTCTGACATTTGTTTTAATAAACATTCGACAGCCTTCACTTTACCATATTGTCTATTTCTATATACACTTTTAATTTCAATTATCTTTATGTACGATCACATGCAGAAATTGATATAACTTGAAAGGGCAATTTGATATTAAATCGTCATTATTCATTTATTTAAAATATTATACAGTACGTAGATTTTGTTTTAGAGCTCGTTGGTTAATGTGCATTCGGTTTCAAGGCGAAAATATTAACAGGACACAAGTCCCTCAATACGAACATGCTACATTTTTATTAATTAAAATTGGTTCTAATCGGATAGAACTGCTGTTATTAATATTATACATGGAACATGATGCGAATAGATGAAATTTTCTGAAATATACATGTGCGTTTATAAGAGATGATATCACTGCTAAAAATTTTTTTTTATTAATCAGTTAAAAGGATCCTTTTATCAACTTGTCATGCAATCGACTATAAATATGGCTTTTTAGAAAAAAAAATGGCGCAATTTACAAAGTAATTATTTATTAGACAGTAGTGTCTGGATTTTAGCCAATAATTTGTTAAAACCTAACACAATGATCATATATTAGTTTACCAGTAAAAAATTCGAGAAAAAGTCAAAAAACTTTTAAGATTATGAATTTTTCCTAGAACATGACCATGAGACTAGTGTAGGATCCATCATAGGACAACAAAAAATTATACATTAGCCTTAAATTGTAATTAAATACGAATCATCTATTTCAGAGAGTAGACATGGTAATTATATTATTTAACGTTTCTGTAGCTAAAATTAAGCATGGCATTATATAATGTTGGGCTTGTCACCCACCATAGGGCTCTATCATCGCAATTTAGGTGTTTTACTTGGATGATTGAACAAACAAAACTCATCGATATCCTACACAAATTTACGATAGATAAAACCACTTTTCGGATCCATATGGTCTTTTTTACTATAAATACATCAACATAGAAGAATAATTATCGTAATATACACAATAAGTATTATTGTGAAGCACTATCAACCAGATCAAAAATAGACATCGTTATTATTGGCAATATTACAATGTATAGTTGATATAGTTGATATAATAATGAAGCCTCAAAATATCGCACAGTTCCTAAAGTTGGCACATGGAAAATTGAAATCGACACGTGGATAATGTGCTGCTTTAACTAACAACTTTACAAAAAAAAACATTAATAATAAAATTTCTTATCAATATTTATTGAAAAATGAATGATGTAATAACTACCTGGAATTTTTCTAAAAATTAGTTTCTCTTCGTGAGAAAAAATTATTTTCACTTGCGATATTCACGTTAAAATTGTCAATATTTGTATTTGATGAGTGATTTTTGTTAGATATCTGTTAATTTCTATTTTGAAAAAATTACGAGAAATCGTACGTCTCAA
Source organism: Iselma pallidipennis (assembly GCA_037464855.1). Taxonomy (NCBI): domain Eukaryota; kingdom Metazoa; phylum Arthropoda; class Insecta; order Coleoptera; family Meloidae; genus Iselma; species Iselma pallidipennis. Next base: position 59,709 of record JAZBHA010000376.1, on the reverse strand, counting down.
CTACTATAAACTAAACTCATCGTCAATTGCGGTTGTAATAAAGATCGTATTTTTATGTTATTGTTTAATGTTTTGTTGGTTTGGTTTGCGTCAAATTCTTGATAAAAATTAAATTAAAAAAATTAAGGGAAATCAAATGATTCATCCATAGTCTAGTTTTGTTTAAATTGTAATAATAAATCCAGCAATGACTCCCACGCTCTCCATAGACTATTAACAGACATATTTATTTTCAACAAAGTCTGTCCGTCAATACAATGAATTCGGAAATAAAAATCTGTATATAAACAGATAACAGATTTTGTTCGACGACGCGTTTATTCATTTAGTTGTACAAAAGTACAAAAAACCCAGCTAAAACGTCACTAGTTATATTTAATTAAAAATGATTTAAAAAAAAACGAATATTAGCATATTTTGCTCATTAACTATTTTTGATGATTATTATGCGAATTTCGCAAAATTTCATAATTTTCCTTTCTCATGGAAAAAAAAACCCGATGGAGCCTCCATTTTGCCCTCTAAACATTTAGGTGATTGGCCGATGTTTTCCATATTTTTTTTTATATTTACTTCAAAGGAATTAGAAATAATAATAATCATAGACGATTTTATTATATTTTGAAATAAATTCGTTAAATTTGAGTTTACGTTCTGTCACATGTATTTATTGTTTTTTCCCTATATTTTCAGTTATTAACCCCAATGGAGCCTCTTTTAGTATAGAAAATTTCTGCGAGGTGATTGTCCTAAGAAAATATTCAAATTTTGGGTAATTCTATGAATCACCTGTCAAATGACTGACTAGACATAGAAAATCCTGAAAATGTACAAATTATTTTTATAGTATATTTCACATAATTTACCTGCGATTCTATACTATTGACACGACCTAAAAATGCAAATCAGAAAGTTCGTCTAGCTTGATGTACATACATAAATAAATAAAAAAGAATGATTCATATCCTTTAAGACATACATAGCTTTGACAATTTACGGTTATCAGTTTTTGTTTTTGCATTGTCCTGTAACACAATAGAGTGATAGAACTTAGTTTCCTGAAATTCAAAAATTTTATCTTCATCGACACGAAAGATTTATTGAGTTTCAAGGAAGTAATGTAAAATTTACGGTATAATTTTTCCTCCGACGATTGTGGAGGAGTCATGCCTATACATTGCATATTCATAATTTACAATTCTTTTCGAAAAAGTGAAAGCTTGATAAAACAATAACTTTCAGTTTCGTCGTAGAATGTGGCGATATCCAACAATTTCAACGAAATCTATTTCAAAAGACGACTTCAGTAGAGGTTTTTGGGTGGATGTATCATGGTTTTGAGAAGCCCAAATTTTTAGAGAAATGCAAATAAAAAGTTAATTTTAGGGTGTCCAAGCCCACGGACCCCTAACACCTATCCACTGACCCCTTGTTAAGAACCCTGTTCTTATTATTTTACGATTAGACGTTATCAATTCGCAAGCGTTATTGAGTAAATTTGGTCTTGAGAGTCAAATCAAGACTTTTTGATCTGATTCTATTAAACCAAAAATATTACCTATATAGCTCAAAGTCGGTGTTAGTTGAGAACGGATTCAATTTTGAGTCCGTTGCTAAAATTACGCCTTTAAGTTGAGTGACGTTGGTGCTTTTTTCACCATTCACAATAAAATTGCTTAAGATTTTAAGCTTTCATCGAGATTTGCCAAGAAGTCGTCACTTCCTGATGGGGGATATTTGAGTAAACTGGGTTTTCTATGCGCCAGCTGATTGGAGTGATGGGCAGGCATACTGATAGAGTATGTACTCCAACCAACTGGCGCATAGAAAACCCAGTTTACTCAAATATCCCCCATCAGGAAGTTGGAGCCACTTTAGAACGAAATCTATTAAAGATATGTATATGGATACATTAAGCTCATGGATCTATTTTATTAATCTTTACCTTGATGTGTTTCTAATTCTTATTAGAGCAACACCTTGATGGCGCGACACAACTCCTCGTATCGGTTGTAAAATTTGCGTAATGTCAGATTAAAAAATTTAATCGTTTCATAAAATTTATTGATTGGAAATAATAAGCAATACACCACCTACGATTCATTGCATTTAAAAAAAAAAAACAATCATTAATTTCGTAATACTCATTAAATGTGACCTAGGATTTTTAAAAAGAAAAAAAAAACAACAACAACAAACGACAAAACAATTGTTAATAAAATTTTAACGAAACCGAAAGAAATTACATGATTTATTATAAATGGTGATATATTGTTTGTATGATCAATTTGGTCTTTTAGCAATTCAATTGTTAAAATGATATTGATCGTTCAACAAGGATATTACTTTTTGACATTGAACTTGTACTTCGATAACAATTACAAATATCAAATAATTATGAATAATCCTATAGCAACTAATCGTACTCTAGTTTTTCCCTGTTTCGTGTTTTTTTTTTGGGTAGTTTTTTATAAACTAATCTTACAAAAATTATGATAAGGTGATAGTGTCACCAAGTCAAGGTTCTTCTGTAATTTGTATATTATGCTAATACATATAGATATAATAATTAACTACCGTTAAATTTTCTTTTCAACTGACCGACAGTTTATAATAAGCTCTTTAAAGAAATTACCTTAATGTTAGTTATTTTGTGTACAAATACAAGTCTTCTAGTATATAATTACGGCAAATTCCTAATATCCTGGCTTAAAGCATCAAATAGAAAAAAAAATTGTACTTATCGCATCTTTTCGTATCGTATTTTATCCTTAAATTAATGATTTTTCTCAATCAAAACTATCATTTCTAATTACATCATCCAGTATTTGATATTATTTAACTGCAATTTTTTTCCAGTAGTTTATGTTATCTATATGATTTCTCACAATTTTATATATAAATTTGATGAAACTTCCAGAAAACGATGTATTTGTGCAAAATAAAAAGATATCGTTGCGCCTTTTCTTTTAATTATTTGATCATAAAAATGTAGTTATCATCCAAAGAGGATTTTAAGTCGAGAAATAATTCTGTTTATAAAACTGATTCGGCTTTATTACGAATATAGTTACAAAATTAATTTTATAACAAATAAAAAACGTAGTCGACAATTTTTTCCGGAAAATGCCCTAACACGCACTATATTATAGCATTGTCATTAATAATAGAATTCAAAATTTATCACTATAGACAATAAATTCATTGACAAGACACTTATTTTCAGGGCCAAATGCGGTATTTACTATTAAATTGTAATTAAATCGCATTAAATTTATTGAACTTTAATCGGCTATCGACCAGTTTTGATTATTCTATGACAACGTAGAACATTCTCATGACAATCTTAGTCTAATTTTTATGAGAACCATATACCTTTAGGTACAAAATCGTTGTCAAAACTGTCCAAGATTAGACAATTATTATGAATGAAAAACTCTCAGGTTCTGTTATTTCGGTATGGGTCAATACGAAATTAGCACATGAATTCATATTTTTGGACCACAACGTTGCAATCAGTTTCTAATTTCGTATCTTTTTATATAGATAGTGTTTCGAAAAACACACACACATACAGATACACACAAAACAAAATTGGGTTATGTTGATGGAACTAACCGACCATACGATATCTGAAATGATTACAACATTTTACCTAAATTTTTTTTTTAATATATTTATTTATGTTTTTGTTCTGTTTCAGATGCACCAAACGAGAGTCTGTACATGATCGGAGGAGTATGTGTTGCTATGTTTATGGTTGGTGTAATTATCGTTTTATTAGCTGTAACGATTAGGTAATTATATCTTTTCACGAAAATACAACAAATTTGTGTGTTTTGTAAATTAAGATAGCTATTTTGGGTGTAAACTATTTTAATAGATTTATGGATGACCCCGTTCTTTTCTTACAATTAGTTAGTTAATCATACCAGTTCTTCTTATCATTATTAGATCTTTTGTTTCTCCAAACTCCAAACAGTTGATCCGGTTTTTATTAGGATTTCAATTTGTCTGTTGTTGTAATCTTAAGTTTGGCTAGGAGAATTTGGCACAAATTGTGTAATTTGGGCAAATTTTCATTTTTAAATCAAATGTTTATTGTTTAGTAGTTTAATGGAGGACAATACTGTTTATTTAAGTTGTTTACAGGCGCCATATTATGAGCTAATGAAAATGGAATTGTCTTCACTTCCGGTACATACACAATCTCGTCTTTTTCAATTAATTTTGCACCGAATACTCTTCTGCTTCTGTTTTATCTATAATTTCAAAGGCTAACTGACCATAAACTTATGAACGTTTTTATAAATATTTGTATGCTTGTTTTTTTTTTACACGATCTTTAAAAAAGGATCGAGTTGTGGGTGCATTATTTGAGCAAAAGTAATAGTTTAATAACAAAATAAAGTAGTAATTAATACAATTATAGTCATTTGTAAACAGAATTCATTAAAAAAAAAACATAAATATCCCCAGTTTCATTGGAAATACTTTACATTTTTATCTCGAAGTGATTGGAGTAGTATGTACGATATAAAATAGCAAAATTTATCGATTTTGATTGATTACTTAGAAATTTACTATAAAATTCTATTATGTAAAGGTCGAAATTTTAAAAATTCTCTATTGATCGTTAATTTATGATTCAACTGTAACTGATAATAATTTTCAGTGAGAAAAATATTTTATCATAGTTTTCTCAAAGATGACTTTCACTATTCACTTTTTTTTGTAATGATCTTGGAAATATGTAATAAAGTTCAATTATTCGATCTTTTTCCCCAATTATCACACCCACTTAAGTGACATAATAATACTCTAAAGGCCGATTTCACTAACACGGATCAATACGCAAAACTCGGATCAAACTATTTCACTAACGTCTCTCAAGTAGAGTGACTTCGAGATCGAATCTAGCACGAAAAAGACGTTTCCCAAGCATTTCACCAATATGGATCAGATGGTTGAACCTGCTGTATTGCAAATTTGATCCGGCAAAATCGTGGTATCATACAATCAATGATCTTTCAACAGGAAATCTCTCGAAATATCATAGAAAGTATAATGAAACAGAAAAAAACGAATTTTTAAATACAAGAATATTTCCATTGGTACTTAAATTGGCTTTTACGTCAATAGGTTTTACATTGAATTAAAAGTGGGTAGTAATAGTACACAAAAAAAAAACAACACAAATATTAATAGGTGAAAAATATATATTTTCTACAAAATCCCTTGAACTGATTTGATAATAAAATGAAAATGAAAACAAGGCCGTCCTTATATTAATTCTTGCCAATATTTTTCGATTCCATTGTGCGATTATGTTTAATAATTTTATTGACATTGTAATCAATTTATTTTCTTTCTCATTCTGATCAAATATTTTTCCTCTATGGACTTTTAAATTCTAGAATAAGCCGGTTCATTTACATTCTAAATAATCTATGTCTGCAATTAAAACGACTAATAAATTAAAGATTCTATGTATCATCACACACACACATAAAAAAACGTAAATTAATAATTTAAATTCAATTTGTGAGTAGAAAAAGTTGTGTAAAATAACACACAAGATAGTCACAGAATGATCACGTGCAAATTTCGAAAGAAACTATCAAGAGACATTGGTCTAATTAAGATTAGATTTTGATTCTGTCATTCAGTGCCGTAACACAAACACTGTGGTCGCCCCCTGCAAACATTGTGACCGCAGTTTTCCTAAAATAAGAATATTTCATATAAATTTATTACAAACAAAATTATGGCATGATTATCAGGGCCCCAGTATTCGTCCGGTCACCCGCACTATGGAGGCGATCGTTACTGTCATTATAGAATATGATGAAATTTTTCGAAATATCAATCAAAAAAAAAAATTTCAATTATTCCAAGTAACTTTTCAATTCTTATTTGATTAACATCCGCTTTTTACAATTAACTTGGTGACGTAAGACTGACATCCGTTTAAATAATAAATGATACACATCTTGGATTAGTCAGAATTGCTAACTGTAATTGAAAAATGTGTAAAATAGAGAATCATAATATAATGTAGGAAACTTTTTTTTTTTTAATATGTTGATGATAATTGGTCGAGTAAATTGTTTAAAGGTTCAAAAATCGTTGGTAAAATTTTCGAAATTCATATTAGGAAACAGTAAATAATGCAAGGTTTTCTAAAGAAAAATGATAAAACAGTCACTAGTATAAATATTATTTTTTAGTCATTTTTCTGTGTACATAATCAAAATATTATATATAACTGACTCGAGATAAAAGTGTAGCAGTCTGATAAAGTAGCTGGTAACAAAATCAGAGATGCTGTTCTCAGATTTTGAGCTTTTCTTGATATTCAACGAATTGTGAGTTCTATTATCATTTTTTTTTGTTTTTAGTACCAAATTAGAACAATTAAGCAATTAAACTATGATCAATAGTAGAAAAAAATGTTCGATAAAATCATCCGATCACTTTATCAAAATTTTTTCATGGCATCATCATAATTCAACCAGAATAACCCTACTGTAATAAATGTGTTTGGGATTATGATGGAAAATTTTCCAAATATTTCCCTATATTTATTATTGTTTTTCCATGTTTTTTCGACAATATTTTCCAATATACTAGAGTTAATTGGAAATATTTCATTTGGAGGGCAGGTGTGTGAGATACGTAAATTCACAAGTTCGTTTCTGGATGATTATATCTTATCAATGATGACACGCCTCCCAATTTGCTATAGGTATAATAGTAAAATTCTATCAAAATATTTACAGGAAAATTTGTTTTTCCTTTTTTTTCATTAACAGAATTTCCAATTATCTGTTTTTTGTTTTTCTACTACATGTATTCCCGGAAGGATGCTTGTTTTTCATTGACTCATTCTCTAGTGAAAAAACTTCTAATTGACGTCAAAAATCTAAAATAAAATCAAACATTCGAACGGATTTTCAATAATTTTTTTCAAAATCGCAATAATTCAGGTCAAGGTAGATGTTAAAGTCTTTGTTGATATTATTACTATTATTATTATTATTATTGTGTGGTAATACATATTGTTTGGTGGTTGTGTTCAAATTTAGTTGACTTTTAACTATGTAGAATAAATCCACATGTGCATCTAGAGAATGTTGGTGATTTAAAATATTTTGGCACAGGTAGTAGACGCCTAAAAAGTCTGGCCACCACAGACACTAACGCTTTATATTTACTATTCGCTTTACAATACATATGTATACATTTATACCGGTCCTTTCAATCGTCTAGGAACATAGGTGAAAAGGGGCCGAGGCGGGACTTATTTTAAGAAAAAGTAGAAAGTGAAGAAGATGCTTCTTTATTATCCAGAGTAGGTAAAATTTTACCCCATTTTTGTCTCTGTTTCGCTGATACAAAATCAGTAAAGTTGTTCTTTCTTTCGCCTATGTACCTATACGATTCCACTTGTTTGTATTTTGCTAGCCAGGATTATATAAGTTGTAGACCGTTTAGCTGGATGCTAAATTTACGCCAAATTTTATTTCGGCTTGCCTACAATGTCACACTGGATTTAGAGATGCGTTAAAACCGACAATTTTATCTATACGATGTTCCAAGATCATTTTTTTTTAAATTTATTTACCAACTTTTCGTTTTATAAATCTGCAAAATAACAGGCCGAAAAAATTCGAAAACAATCAAAAATTACGGTTTTTCACATAGAAGTACTCCTTAAAGGCTCGTGAACTTTGGTAACATGAATTTTAGATAAAAATAATTGGTTTTTAGTACACTTAAAGTTAAAAGTTAAAACAGGGCCGGATTTGAGTACGTGGTGGTCCTTCACACACCCTTGCGATAATTTTTTTTGAAATACCTAGTCGTTTTGATGAAAATAAAGAAATGTAGGCATAGTGCCTCGAGCCGGCGCTGAGTATCGGTAAATTTTCTTTCTAATTCGAACTTTTTATTTAAGATAATAAATTTCGTACATACACATGTGTACTTACTATCTGAACTGAAGTGATAAACTTTTATAATTTTTTCAACAACAAATTGGATATGATATATAGAATTTCAATAAAACGGTACCTAAAGGTACTGAATAAAATTGTACTTTTCACCTTTCTACGTGCACACTTTTCCTGCTTAAACAATAAAAATAAATGATATCTACCACAAAACACTAGTAGGTACTAGTCACGTTAAATTTTAAAATGCATTTATGTGCATGCCAGAGTAATTATGTTTGCATTTTTTAAAAAGTAAATTAAAAATTAAAATTTGAATTACACGTGCTTCATTAAAGATTCGAGTAACAAGTAGGGATTTTTCGAGATTTTTCTTTTTTTGTCAAAAACTAAAATAAACTAATTAAAGTAATCTTTTCTAATTGGGAAATAATGTCTATCATTGATGACTCATTGTTTATTGTTTTTTTCTTGTTTTGGTTTTTTGGAAATTTTCTATTCAATGTAGAATTCACCGGTAATATTTGAAAAATTGCACAAGTTATATTGATCCTGAGCTGTTTATTTTTAGAATTGTTTTAGGAAATATTCAAAACAGTTAAACTTCTGTGTATTGTTAATAATAGTGCTAGTTTAAAATTTGCACGAAAATCCCCCAACAACAACCAAAGTACAAAGGCAAATCTGTTTTTTCCTTCTTCACTGTTATCAATTGGACGGATTAGAAATCATTTAAATTGAAAGTAAATTAATTTATTATACATAAACTTACCAACATATCGACACAATGAATTTATTGTTTTATATTTTAATCCATATAATTTATTGATAATTTATAGTTGCAATCATCAAACAAATTGCAGATTGTCTCGTGATTGTGTCGATTTTATAATAAATTATAAAGGGTTTTTATTATAATATATAACATTGACAACACAAGATTAAGTCTAATTTACTTAAATCTCCTTGAAAAGCTCTGTTGTTATTGTATTTTTTTTTTGGCTTTTTTTTAAATAATTTATAAGAACAAGAAAAAATAATAATAATAAAAAGGTCATCGTTTCAACTATCTAACAACAAAAAACGAACAAACAGAAATTACATAAAAACATATTTTTGCGTCAAAAATTCATTTGGTAACAAGATAGGAAGAAAAAATTCATTTGTATTTAATAATAAATAAACATGTTTTCCTCTGATATTGATTTTTCAATTACTTTTATTTTTACTACAGATCAAAATTGCATTATAATATTATAGTATTTGAATCGCAGATATGTACCTATTTTTCTGTTATTGCTCAATGATTGACGTCCTATAAACAAATTAAAATATAATAATATAATAAAAACAATTCCCATGCGTAATTGTATTAAGTAATTTATACAAGAAGTATTGATTTATTTATAATCAGAGTATGAATTTAGGGAAAATAGTACGTCAATATAACAATATTTTGAATGTTTGATTCCGTTTATCGAGTGGACAACAATATTTCAGGTCAAAGTAGACTACGAACCAAAAATACAAGTCAATAATGCAGATTACCTCCTATTTAATCGTTCTTAATTTGGTCTTAGAAAGTTAATTTCAATCAATTTCGAATCAGTTTTCTCTAAAAAACCTTGATTGACTAATTAATCCACTGATATAAATTATAATTTTTGATTTTCAATGGTTTTTCTATGAAAAAGTTGTGAAAAATTTAATAACATAGAGATCTATTTCTACGTTCTCACTTCGACTTGATGTTGCGTTGTACGCTCGGTATATCCAATAGTCGCTTATAAAAAGTCAAAAATTCAGCGTATTGTCGAAAATATTGTCATGTATAGTAGATTGGGCAGTATCGCTGACCTTTCTTAACGTTGTTTATACGATGGTAAACGAGATTTTTAAAGTCGCACAAAAAATATATGAAGATACCTAATTATATTTGATATTGGGATGTCTTTCAATTTACATAATTTCCAAATATTAACGTGCAAAAAAACTTAATTGCCAAAACACAAACAAAAACAACGGATGTTAATATAATGTATAGGTATCGAGAGAGATCAATGGAATCGGTAACAAAAACAAGGATAATTGGAAAACAATTCTTACTAAAAAATCTGAAAAACATCCAGAAATCCAGTTAAGGGCCGGCTCAAAGCACTAAGCCTAGTTAGCAGCTATACAGTGGCGCTTGAAATGAAGGGCGCCAAACGCGATGATTACTACAACATAACTAACATTGTCCGAACAGTACCCACTCAATGACCCTCGAATATAACGTCACTATTTTTTAAAAACTATTGTTATAACCGAGGTAATACTTAATATCGCAAAAAATCGTTGCAAAAGACCCTTGAGATGATTTCAGTCTACTGAAACCACACTGAGATCATCTCAAATGATATTTCCCTAGTACCCCTTATGTAAGGGTGTCTGCATGGGCCCGCGGATATACCTCGAGTCGGCCCTGTTTGTGTATTTAGTAATTTGAAAATATAAAAAGAAAGTCTCGATGTTATTGTCTCGATGGTAATGAATCCAAAGTTCTTTCCGATCGTAGTCTAATTTCAATTGGAAATCAATTAAAATTTTTATTCTCGTTTAAAAGTCATTAAACCATATTTGTCGAATAAAATCTCTTTTTTTTTAGTAGTAGTCAAGGTTTTCTTAAAATAATAATTATAGGTCATAATAGATTTCCTCTGTTTTTGGATTTTCCCAGGAATCCTCTCTTATACATCCGTCAGTCAGCTGTTATAACCGCCACATCTCCATAATGACGAAATAACATAGACGTTGTTCTATTCAGAGAGATCCCCTGCCTCTCTTTTGGATTTTCAAACGTCGTCGTCGTAACGCCTCCTAGTGGAGTAACGAACATAGGCAATGCGACAGTCTCTACGTCACACCCACATGTATAAATGGCGCGGACGGCGCCTGTTTCATTTCAGACTTCAACCGCTCGTTGAGTTGTAGAGGTTGTTTAGCTTCGTAACAGAGCTAGGCCCTCGATTAGTTTGAATTATATTTGAATCTAAATCTAGTCAATTGAATTTCGTGTTATTGTTTTGTTCTTCATTGAATTGTGGATTGGAAAAAAACAGTAATAGCACAGTTCTCATTAAAATACCAAAGGGATTTCTCTTCAAATCTACTAGTTTTGTTCATTTTCTTTAAAAAAAAGTGCTGTGATTTTGTGTGTCGATATATATTTGGCCACAAATCTGGGACATATCTCAGAAAGTTTTAAGTGCTAGTTCTACTATAGCACTGTGACTGTGTTAGACATTAGATACTTTTTTTCATTTATATTGAAAAGTTTCTTCTAAACTCTCACGAGTTTAGAAGAGTCAACAGCCCCAAAATAGCTATCTTTAATTTTTCAACACGGAGCCCAAAAGACAAAATGGTGGGCAGTAACGGCACTATGATTGCTATACGTCTTGTCCGCAGCAAATTACGGAAACGGGAAGAACACAGCAACAGTGTTCATCCAGCGGACGTTGTTCTACAAACATCCCCAGCACCATTGACAACTACAACTACAACAAATCAATCACCAACCGCCACCCAGGCATTACAACCCGATACGTTAACGTACCGTGGACAGTTCCTGTGGCAGTATCCCCCGCCTCCACCACAACCATACATGTACAACAACGACCAGGTAGATTTCTCAAAAACATCTGCCCATTTAATATTTAATAATAACATAGGGGGATAAACGGAACAAAGAACTACCATACCTACTACCATTTTAACATGCTAGTTCTTTGGTCGTTATTTGTTGATAAATTCCTGATAAGTTGATAAGCTATCATAGCAAAAAGGCATTTCCGGTTTGTGGCCTTTAGTATAAGAAGCCGTTATGAAGTAAAACGAGGTTAAAACCTCCGAAAGTTAACATCTTGTATGCTAATTTCACCTTTATGTTATACGGAGGCCGAATCGTTTAGAAAGAGACCTCGTCCAAACTGCTGTTATAGACAATGTTGCATTGAAATCACTCGAATAATTGGGCCTTGGTCGTTGAATCGTTCACCCTAGATACAATACAAAAACAAAAACATTATTGCATATTGGCAAACTTTGACGTAACTTGTATTTGAAAGTATCAATATTTTATTATTGATTTAAATAAAAGAGAGAAAGCTGAACCTAATAAATTCTCAAGTCATACATGAATGTGTAGTAAAAGACGGTTGATCCAGGTTAAAAATAGCCTGGCACTAGGTAGCGATCTTTCTTTTCAAAACAAGGATAGAGAGAACGCCAACCTGTCGGCAATGCTCTTCTAACGATATTTTTTACCTTTGGACAGCTGAAAAGCAGTAGTATAATACCTATATGTATAGTATAGAATGGCTACAAAAAAGGGTGAGAGACGGCTCATATTTGCCAAGTTCAACGACATACATTCTATCGATCCGACTAAGGACCCTAACACAACACGTGTTTGAGAGTACGGCTGCATCAAAAATAAATGCAACAGATTTTATAGCAGACTTCCTGAGGCTCTTTGCCCCCATGGGCGTAACAAACAAACTCTATTCAATTTCAAAATTTCGTACTAATCTTCCCCAACAATTTAAGTAACAGCAAAATGCTCTATAATCTCAAAATTACAAAAGTTACTCACGTGATTTTCACATTTTGATTAAATCTACATAGATTAGTTGCTATATTGTACGCCTATGGCATTTGAACCAGTTGTCTGTTGAACAAACAAAAGGGCCATCAGCCTTTGAACTGTCTAGAGTCTAGACATCAGGAATTTCTCGTTTCTCCCTTTTATTCGTTTCACTTTTCCCATATAAGACATCTGTTAACATGAAATTTTCATTTATTTCCAGGATACGTTTGTACAAAATCTTCCAACGGAACGGCCAGGATTTGTTCGAGGCTTCCGCAAAAATTTGGGCGGTCGCTGGCGGCGTCTCGTCAAAAGGAAACCGCCGACAGAAGTTTATACAATTCCAGCTGAACTGAAGCCACAATTGAAGCAAATTTATGTTTATTAGATAGCCAAAAACAGAATGGTTTGTTTTCGAGTTAAAAAAAAAAAAACCAAGATGAAAGAATTCCTTCCTTTTTGCGGCTTCTTGGCTCGATACCTGGGAGCTGATGTCGGCCTTCCTCGATGAGACTGATTATAATTATTATTATCATTATTTGTCTTAGGTTATTATTATTATTATTATTACTATAATTCTTAACGGATCTTTGTAACTCCAAAAAAAAAAAAAACAGTTGACAATGGAGATTAGGTTTAAGATTGTAGTTGTGCCTCTTTTTTGTATATAAGTGGAAAATAATTTCAAAATTAGAAGTTTAGTAGTGATCTAAACTTTGCAAAATATATCAGGATATCTAGAAAAAAAAACAACAACAACAGAGGAAAAAAATTGTGATCTTTTTTTTAAGTTATATAACTGCACAGATGAGTTGTTGTCCAGTTGATCTGGACGATTTCTCAGTGCTGATATTTTTATTAATTAGATTTGTTATCATGCGCTTCTCTAGGTAAATTTATAATAATCTATAGTGATTTCTCTTTTTTTTCTGTTAATTAGTCTAAGTTCTTGTATTTTTGTTTTTTTTTTTGAGAATTGTTCTGGCTCATATTGAGTCATTTGATGAAGAAGCATTCTTGAATGTTGTGATCTAAAAGTATTGTTCAGGTAGTGCATCATATGTAAGAATCTCCAATTTTGCTATCTGTCAATTGTCCCTTTTATTATTTTATATTCATTAACGAAATTATGAGACTAATTATTAATGTATACCATCGTTTTGGGTCTCGTACTAGTCAGATAATAATTATTAAGTAAATCACGGCATACAGTGTTTAGAGATTTCAGCAAAATATGTCTTCTTTTTTTTTGTTTCAGTATTATAATTAATTTATTATGATATTTATGATTTGCACAAACTTGTTTTCTTGTGAATTGAACGATAGCAAAAGAAGATCAGTTACCTACATATCAGGCCAATAATTGTAATTTATAAATTGTAAAGCAATAATATAAAAATACTATCAGATAAATAAATTGTTACTTTTTTGAAAAATTGAAGTTTCAATTCCTTATTAGTTGCTGGAAAATATGAAGTCTTGGATCTTTGGTTTTATAGCGCACCATTAGACGGAACAAAACTTTTTCTGGTGCTAATATATTTAAATAACTGTTTCTGGTAGCACTCATCCTAAAAATGTTGCTAAGGATGGAGCGGAGCTTTCCAAAACTTACAAAACTTGTAGAATGAATGTTGTTTCAAATTTCATAATTTGAAGCCACTGTGGCGCAGAGCTCTCCCGAACTTCTAGAACCTGTCGAATGGAGAGTTGCTTCAAATTATGAAACTTGAAGTCACTTTATCGAGTACAGCTTTCCAGAACTTACAGAACTATGTTGCTTTAAATTTCATAACTTGGAGCAACCTTTCGTTCGGCAAATTCCCGCGCCGCATGCGTACTAAGGGCGCCATCTATTAGTCCGGGGTTAGGAACAACATTTAGTTTGTATTTGGAGCTTTTATCAGCGGTTACAGAATACGTAGTTCTGTGATAGTTACATGTATTCGAAACAATGTCGACCTCTAGTAGGAAAGCTCCAAACTATTCAGCTCAAGTTTCTTGTTATTTTTCACCGCGAAACATCAAAAAGAATTTAGGATAGAAAAGTCCTAAATCCCTGCTGAATTGCTGAATTCAACAAAACAACCAAATCTCACTAATAACTCTATGAACTTAAAGAAATAATTACAAAGAAATAAAAATGCTACAAGCACCCATCACCACCACCAAACACCTATTCAAATTATTTTTAGCTAGAATTTTATTAAAATCCACCAGCATTCTATAAAATGCAAATTAATGTAGTCGAGTGGTTTATTTACTCAGAATATAATTCACATACGGTCGCTTGTTCCACAAGATGTCTGAAAGCTTTCATGATTTGTTGTTAGTCAACTTCCAAAAACAAAAACAAAAAAACGCCACTACTATATTCAAATTAAAAACCAAAAAACAAAATATTCTCTTGGCAACAAAAGCAAAAAAAACGTACCTATAGGTGCTATGCACACACAACAAATCCGGGTATAGGTATAATTAATTTCGGCAAATGATTCTCAGCATTTGAGTTTCTCTGATACCTTTGCCTTGTTGTACGTACTTGGTGTTGATGGATGATGAGGTGAATGGTAATGGAATTGGTGAACGAAAATTTAATTGAAGTGGAATTTTGTCTGCGGTAGAATTCACAACCTAATTGAAATGTTTACTCAGGTTATTCTGAAATTATATATATTTTCAATTGTTTAAAGTGATAAAGGATTTATGGGTCATATGAATGGCTTGAAAATTGTCCATTTTTTCCTGTATGCGTTCTAACATGGATTTTATACGAAAAAAGCTTGTTTTCCACTATAAACTTGACGATAATGTGATGGTTATGCAATAAAAATATGACCAGATATACGAAAACTGAGGCAAGGTTTTTTATTCTTAATTTAATTAGTAATTTCTAGAGTTTAAATAACTGTCCGACTAGAAATTAGTGACCTAAAAGTGTAAAGTATGAGTTAGATACTGGCCAGGACCAGTCAGTTGGTCAACAGGACTCGTATTTCACCAAGATAAATGGCCACTAAATTTACGTTCACCTTTGACAGAACCTACCCTGATCCTATCCCACTTCTACGTTATTCAGAAATTAGTACTTTTTTTAAATAATGGCAAATATAAATTAATTAATAATACATATATGTATTTGCTTGGAAACCGCAACTTTAACCGAGTTAATAATAAGTTTTTCTTGTAAAGATAATATCAATTTAGTGGCAAGCCATCTCTTCTACACAGTATGAGCCCAGCGGTGAGCAGTAAAAAACTTGTTGCCTTTATGGAGTATAATTTTAATAAAAATTGCCTCATTAGTCCTTTGTTGGGAGATATCCAAACAAAAAGACAACAATCAATTATTGTATAAATTCAAGTTAACCGTAACCGAGTTCAACCATTACTTGGCAAACATGCACATATATGAACGGAATAGGAAACATGTCAAAAAGAAATAGGGGAGCATACGTTTCGATTTCAATCCTATTCAAATTAAAACGGGAAAAACCTTTAAATCCGATGCTTCACATTGAAATAATGCTGACATTTATCACAGTCTCCTCAAGTTCCGTCACACAATTACGGAAACAGAGAGAGAGAGACTTTCTTTTAAAAGTCTACCATCAACATCATACCATCGTAAACATAAATCTTACTTCGAAAATACTGCAGTAGAACGTAAAATGATGGCAGTTTCACCTACAATTTTTCAATTTCCCGCTTTGAAGTGTCAAAGTGGAAAGAAAAGGATCAGTTTTTAAGCATCACTCATACACGTCATTTACTTCCTTAAAAAGATGTTACTAAATACTATCGCGTTTACTTAAATCCATAGAAAAATGAATTAAGTAATAATTTTGGAACAACAGAAAAGAGGTAATAAGACAATAAAACCAGGACGGGACTGGACAGGGCAGATAGGAGGAGATTTCCTCAGGGGACCAAGTTGGTTTTAATGGTCATTGGTAGGCTTTCAAATTTATTTGTTTTCTCATAAAATATGGACAAAACAACCAATAGAATAACGGCAAGATGGTTTGTTGGAAGCGGCGTGTTATCGAATCCTTACACAAGTACCCTATCATCATATAACTAAATAAGGGGGCCAATAAGTTTTTGGGGGCCACCGATAATCTCTCAAGTTTTTTTTTTAATATCAGTTGAACAGATGCCCTTTTTTTCTTATAAATTGCCCCAGGGCCAAAGTAAGTCAGTTCGGCACTGCTCTTTATTGGAAGCAGATTCAAGCTCCCAGCTCGCCAACGGGTGAACTTCTTATCAATAAGCTACTAGGTTGTAATGTACAGTAGACTCTCGATTATCCGGGGTGGTCGGGAGAAATGGTTTCCCGGTTAACCGAATTCCCGGTTAAGCCACAAATCGGCAGTTTTAATGGATTTATTAAGTAAATTATAACAAATACCTAACAATTCAACAGATAATACGTATGATAGTTCATACCTAACCTTTGATAGTGGTTTGTGTGATCATACTGAAGGGATCCCGGTTAATCCGCTTCCCGGTTAATCGAGAGTCTACTGTAATTAGAAATTTTGTGGAAACTGATTGTTCAGAGTAATACGCTTAGTTAGTTGTTGTTGTACTGCAGACATTGTTCATTCCTTACATCTTTTTTTGCACTGCTCACATCAAATTTGCTGCAGCTATTTAGTATATTGAAACAAGAATCAATAACTCTGTATTTATTACTGACAAGTCAAGCTAGTTTTGCGTGCCATCCGCATATAAATAATGCCAAAAGCTGAAAAGATCTAAATCTTGTTGTTTGAGAACTCTTGAAACATTAAATTAGATGTAAACTTATTGTAGGAACATACTTTATTTGATGTTTTTATATCCAATAAGTTAATAAAGACAAAATAAAATTATTGTTGTTAATTTAGAATAAAAATATGATAAAGAACAAGTCAGTAACTCTATAATCTAACAATTCACATGGAATTTCTGATCACGTACATATAGTAAAGGGAAGTTCAGGTGAAAAATAAAATATGACAGACGAGAGAAAACTTCTACAAAGTGCTTAAACAACATTTGCGCGAGGGAATAAGGGAAACAGTCACACCAACACAGAAGCTCGAAGGTTTCTAACCTAAAGTCTCAACCTGTGTCTCTAGAGGATGCGACCAGGACACTGCTTTTATTACGAACATTAAACTGGACGAAATGTCTGTGTGGATTATTCACTAGCAAACGATATATCTACACAGTCATAAAACCTAACTAATAATCTCACCATTCCGTGCACAATAACTAGCATTTCATAAATTCCGTTCTTTTATTTGGTTATTTATCCTTTAGAGTCATAACAGGATCTGTATATAACTTTTGGTAAATTTAGAATAAAATATCCTTTGAATCTGCAATAATCTACATTTTATGACTGGTTTCTGGAAACAACTCCAGTTTATACTTCTTGTATCCTCGCTTTTTGTTTTCTAAAAAAAAAATTTAAAGCCAATTTAATGTTAAAACAAAAACCATTTCCGATACTCAATTACAGACTCATCTCGTTGATACAATTTCCTATATGCGTTTTAAAAAGTTGCACTCATATTCACAGTTTGGTAATTATTATGGAAATTGCATATTGTACAAATACTAGATGACAACTCGCGGTGAATATGTTTCTGATAGCTACCAATTTTGTTGTGAAAACAACATATATTTCAGTATTTTTTAGTGCTGTTTCTGACATAAAATCTACTTGACAGTGTCGGTTATAGGATAGGGCACAGGTGGTGTTTTTCTTCTTTTAGTAAACGTTATATAAAAACAGGGCGTTCGTTAGTGAAATGAAATTTTGTTTTATATTTGAAACAAATCCAAAGAACATAACTGAATACAGAAACAAAGAAACAAAAATATACCAATGATTTTTTCATTGGGCAAGGTTATCAAGAAAGCTTGTTCCAAATCACCTAAAGTGTCCTAAAACGCAAACTTGCGTTGATATTTTGTTCCGGTTTTGTGCCCTTTGCTTACTTAAATTGCCTGTATAAAAAAAGTAATTGAATTGTATCTTTCCGCATCATCCAGAAACGGATTTGCTACCTTTAGCATAGGGAAAAATCAATCTATAGATCATATGTGTTAAATAATGATCTAGTTACCCCCTTCTTTATGGTATGCCTGCATATGATAAATTAAAATAATATTTTGTTCAACAATTCATGATTGCAATTTTATTTTTTATAGAAGGGCTAATAAGGTAGATTTATAAAATCATGTCTTTGCTGATAGGCAGTTCTGTTGCAATTAGGACTTCATACATTTTTATTAAATACATATAACGTATCTTATTACCATTATCAATATTATCATTATTATCATTGTCTGGTATTATCAGTATTTCTTATCTTGTTTGCAAATTTAAGATATTAAGTTGAGTGATTTCATAATTTTCTATTGAAAGCATAAACTAAATAAGGGTAGTGAATAGTTAGCAATTTGTCGACATTTCAACAAGACATGAAAATTTGTGGTTGTGTTCATTCCATAATACACTTCTAACAATATTTTTTTTTCCTGCCTCTTCCTTGCCCTGGCCGGTGTGATGAATTCGCCCCCAGGTGTATCAGCATTTCTCTACTTGGCAAAAATTGCTCTCTTTTTTTGTTGGTGGAAGATGGAGTTGGTTCTTCTTGGGTCTGTGCCGGCGTCGACATGCGCACATTGGCCTTTAGAATTTGTTCCCCCATCAATGTTTAGCTTCCATTCCGCTGAATTGTTGTCGTATTCACGCGAGTCTTGCACGCATTCCAGCTGCAGCCGGTAGACGAGAGTGGTGTTCGCGTGTGTGGCTGATACTAGTGTTCGGGTTTTTTGTTGTTGTTATTGTTGTGTTTGTTCTTCGTTATTGTTGTTTATTTATTTGTTGATTATGGCCGGGAACATTGTAGTTGAATGGTTGCGTTCATTACATTTAGGCCAATATTCGGAAAGTTTTATTGATAATGGTTATGATGATTTAGAAATTTGTAAACAAGTGGGTGATCCTGATTTGGATGCTATTGGTGTTTTTAATCCAGTCCATCGTAGTCGATTGTTGCAATCAGTAAGGACTCTACGTGAAGAGGGTGCTGCTTCGGTCTATTTCTCATTAGAAGAAACTGCAGCAGCAGCAGCGGCAGCAATATCTTCATCACATGATGAGTGTTTGTGCGATAATGTGAGTGCGCGAAGTTCTCGAGCCTCGTCAGGACGATCTGACAATAAAGACACAACCCGTCAGGATAATATAGCAGAGGAGGGTGCCAAATATTTAGATGAATATGAAGAAGGTAAAGCTGAACTGGTCAAAATACCACGAATACAACTGAAACGGCTCTTATTGGAGAAATTGGCCCAGGATGGGATTCGACTCAGTTGCCAGCCCTATTCAACTCCGGTAAGTTATTTATTGCAGTTAACCCACGTGTCGTCGCCAATAACAAATATAACGCACCATTAAAAAATTTGATTCATCATATAGGTACAGAGAATTTAAACCGTCATTGAGGTGCAACGATAATGACAGACGACTCCACTATTCTGTTACCCTTTATTTAGGGGAAGAAAAATTCCCCCCATTCTATCTGTTTGCCTGGATTTTGAAGAATAATGCTATCATCCGTTTCCGCTTCAATTCTGACATTTTTTCTTCTTTTTGAATTTTGTAATTAATCCAACGAAATGTGAATTTCAACATTTGTGGACGAGTGTTGACGTTTTTATGGGCATGTTTTTAAATTTCTCTCATTCTTGTCATAGTGTTCCTTGTCAAAAATCAATTAACTTATTTTATTTGATCACCTTGTATCCTATAATATTTATATATTTAAACATTGCAAAAGTAAAGATGAAGTGAGATTATTAAATGATGTTAAAGCCATTGATTAAAATTTGCATTCGTTTACCAACAGGTTATAGAACCTAATCTCGGACGAACTTGAACCAAGTCTTTTAAAATATTTATAAGATGTGGAATAATTTAGATATAGGCATATAGTCAATTCGAACATTGTAGCCTTGAATTTGTCTATTGAACGATCAATAGACATTGAGTTTATTTGGGATTCTTCGAAGTTTTCTTCAGAGCTTATTGAAACAGTAATTTTGTAATGCAACTAGGTTTTTACAACAAACTTTTTAGCTCACAAAGTATAAGTGATGACATGACGGATGGTTTGAGGTACTTTTTGCTTATTTTACTAATGAATCGGTTTTTGACAATCCTCATTTCTTAATTAAAAAGATTTTCCAATGAAAGAGAAAGAGAGAGAAATACACATTCTCCAGGGAAATTAAAATCTCAATCGTTATTTAAGAAAATATGATCGCATGTCGAGCAATTCCGATGTTCTGTTCTTTTCTAAAAAAATTATCTTAAAACCGGAAGCTTGTACAATGTTTAGCGGTATACCTAGATAAAGTTTCGTGACAATTTCGGAATTTTATCTTAAAATTCTACCTGAACGTCTATCTACAATCCATAAATTATTATGTGCTTTTTACTGTGTAGCCTTTATTGTAGTTGAATTCAGATAGAATATTGTTGTTTCCTGGCACCTGTAAATTCAAACCACAAACTATCTAATAGGAGGAAACACTTAACTTTTTTCTTCATTGTTGTGCTTTGAACCCCTTTTTGTGTTTTGTTTTTTTTTTTCGTACCCTTCAACATCCATTATTTTTATATTACTCCCGTTATATAATGATAATGACGACGATATGAGTTTTCTTTTTTCGTTGGTCCGTCTTTGAAATTCGGTACCTAAATCTAATCACAGAGCAGTTAATATTTCGTTTGATGATTTCCAAATGACGGATAAGATTAAATTGAAGGAAAGAAGAGGCACTCTACTGTCTGAAATCAAACAACTTAGCCGTTGTGTAGTGAATATTTAACGGGTTTTATGTTAATCTAGGTAGTGTTTTTGTAAAGATGATATATTTGTTCAATAAAAAATACGATAATCTTTTGAAGGGAGAACAAAACAAATTCAAATAATTGTAGATTTTTTCCAATTTAAAAGCGCCTAACACAAAAAAGGCTAATTTAATTATAAATTACATGTAATACAAATTAATTTGTGATTAAATAACTGTTATTTAGTTTTAATAATACAATTATAATTACAGTTATTGTATGATATTTATTAGATGTAAATTCGAATAAATTGGATCGTGTTGTTGTTGTTGTTGTTGCTGAGATAGGAGTGTACTGAATTTTTTTACAATTGTACGGCAATCTAAATTTTAAATTCATATTTCTTCAATTGAAAAAAAACCACAAATTTCAGTCGGAATGGCACTATATGGTCACATCAAATTTATTTCAATTGAATCAGGGATTATATTATAAAATGTTAATTTTATTTTGTGAATATTGATTTTATTATTTTTAGGAGAAATTGATAATTCTCAGCATTATCACCGTCGTAAATGTTCTAATCTATAATTCAATGAAATATCTTTGACCTTAAGTATTTAAAAATTCAAATTAATGTCGGGAAATATTTAATGATGTTGTTTTGTATAAGATTTATGATAGCGATCATTATTATTTAAATAACTAGCAGTGATCATTAAGGTGTAATTATTAGATAGGGAGATAATAAGGAAAGTTAGTTTTTTTCCGAATAGATAGGGTAGGAAATAATTTTAGCGTTACGACGTAAAAACATAATTAGAACAGAAAATCATTTGTTGATATTTAATTGTAAATTTGTCAGTACAATTTGAAATAATTTTTACTTGATGTTCCTTTAATGAACATTTATTTGTGTTCCAAACCACCCAAGTAATGTTTTAAGACTGTTCATTCTATAAAATACGAAAGCATTTATATTTAAAACCATCCTTTAGTTGTGTTGTGTTGCCGTTTCGTCTTTTTTATTGTGGTCATAACTGTTTTGAAATTCACAAACCGAAACCATCATAACACAACACTGCAAATTTTACCCATCAAAGACAAAGAAATGATTGTTGTGTTTGCTTAAAGGCAAACGAAAAAAAACTATTCACGTCAGTCAAGAAAGGAATTTGAATAGAACATTAATCTAGACATTTATGATAGAAATTAAAATAATAATAATTTTCAAGTTGATAATAATGTTTGATTTTGAGTAAAAACAACAGTTTGTTCTTAAGCCATTGTTGTAAAACCACTTGATCATACCAGAAAAGGAATACAACAATGTAACCCAGCCGGTTTTTATTTAACGAAATTATTATTATTATTATTATTTTACGTTATACCTACGGATAATAAAAGGTTGATTATTATGAGTAAGTCAATTTGATTTTGTCAAGATTTGATAGATGTCATTAGATATGAGAGTTGATGTCAATTTTGATAGTTATTTGATACGCATTGAAAATTTAGTCAGATGGAAAATTCAGGGCAAATAATCAACGAACATGATATGTAGCAGTCTAGATCGATTAGTTTTAATAGGGACGAAGGGTTTCAATAAACGTAGGTATACTTGTCCCTTGGTCAAAATTTATAGAAATTGTTTAATGATTCCACTATCTAGTTATGTTAATTATTACAATTAAAGATTTGTTGAAGAAGTTAATATTTTCCATTTATATAGATTTCTAGGATAAGAACTTGAACAGTTCAAGGGAAAAGAACAATAATTTGTCTCTCGTTTTTATCAAATATTTATAATCATTTTCTCACGGTATCATAAATATCATTCTTATGATTTATATTTCTATTTCGTAAAAAGGTGTCTGTTGTTTTGAAGAACATATCTGCATTCACATAAATAACCTGCTTCCTCGTTTCTCTCCTCAAAAAACACCTTATTTTTAAAATATTCGGAAGAATTATATTCTTAACAACTACTTTCTAATTACAATCGATAGAAACTCTCTATTGATGGCTCATTAAAGTGAGTGTTTGATAAGATAATGTCAAATCGTTTCGATTACCGTCAGTCATATCGATTATATTTGATCATTAATCGTTTTCATTAAATGTCACTGTAGAAACTTTCTTGTTATTATTTTAGTTACTTGTTGTGACAAAAATCAAGTAAATTGTTATAATAACAATAAAAAATATAGATATAAAATTAATGTGGGTTTCTATTATTATGTCGGCTTAATTACTTTTGTCATCTACTCGTATAAATGTTTTAATAGAGTTTTTATACTTTTCACATTACAGTCATAATTATTACCTTTATAATATTCAATCAATAACTCGTATTATCGACTTTAGTTTTTTTTTCGCCTTTTCCGTATTGTTTCGGTAGGGAAAGAAATATTCATTTGAAATTGTATAGAATCTGGATGCGATCTCTAGATCAGCGGTTCTCAACATTTTCAGAGCTGCATACCATCTAATTTGTGTTTTTTTATTAAACTTATTAGTTGCTTAACTTACCTGCGTACCAACGGTCGGGAAGCCCTGCTTTAGATAGATAGTGGCTGATATGTGTGTGTGTGTGTGTGTGTGTAATGAATTTAATTTGAAATAAATGAATCGTGAACAATTCACACAGATTTTCAACACCACACACTATTGTATAAAGTTTAATTAAAGCCCTAAAGTTACAGTGGAAAATAAATTTACAAGTTACATCAACAACATGATAATGTAACATCCATGTGCTCGGTTTAGTTAACTTTACATAAAATATGAAATACACGTTTTGATAACTTTTTTTCTATAAACCTACAGTAAAAAGTCGATTATCTGGACTAAATGGAGATATGGGTAGTCCGGGTAACGAAAAATTCGAATAACCGAATCGAATTGTTCACGTGACGTCTTTTTTAAGCATTGATTCTCATGAGAGAAGTGACGGATGCGTAAAGTGTTGGAAGCTTCGGACGACAATTCTGACTTCAGGTGCCTATAAGAACCAATGTTTTGAAAAGGACGGAGACGTGCACGGCTCGATTCGATTCCGGTTGGATGGGTGTACAGCCTAATAGAGTTGTTACTGTATTATTTATTGTCCAATCAATAAGTAAATGAACGAAATATAATTGGAAGCCCTATTTTATCACTTCAACATATTTGTTACCTGTAACGAGATTATATAGAGTTGGATAAACGAATATACCACACAATAGCGATGACTTCTTTCAAATATTCATGTTATTAGGTGTAAAATTAGTATTTTTCGTGTGTATCTAATTCAATTATACGCATACGGCGACCTATGATGTGTGAGTTTTAATTAAATAAAACTCGCATTACGTTCGTGTAGGTATCATATGAAGGAATAAAATTAATTGCTAAACTAATCATAAATCACAGCCAATTTGTTGTTCTATTCATTTTGATAGATTGTTTTACAAGTGGTTTTCTGTAGCCAAATCTTGTTTTACAAACTTATAAGGAAGTTAGTTAAGGCAGATGGAGAGAGAGAGAGAGTGAGAGACAAAGTTGTGAAATTCTGTGTCCAAAACTTGGACAAATGGTGAGACGATGAGCACATTTTCTAGATTTTACAAACAACTTGATGTTTTCTTGAAAGAAGATGTTTCATCAAAGAGTTGTAGACAACGTCAGCGGTTCACAATCCTTTTCGAATTTGCCACTAGACTTTATGAACAGCTTGATGTTTTTTGTATCAAAGAGAGTTGAAAGAATAAATTGTAGACAACACCAGTATTTGTAACTGTTTTTGAATTATCTATTTCTTTACGAACTATCATCGCAACACCTCAATCCACCACGTTATTTTCAATTGAAGTGACACATAAATTCACACACAAAGTAAATTAAAAGCGATTTTAGTAAGTGTCTGCCAGACGCGCTTCCATAAATTGAAAAGACTAGATATACCCACATAGTCTCTCAAGGAAGTTACTTCAAAAGAAATAATGATAGTGTGGATTAAGTTTTGATTGGGGATTTTTCAATTAAATTATAATTGATTGGGTGTAGTGGCTGGTGATGACTGTGATGGCAATATAAGGACCTTCGCACACGGCGGCCGAACCGACCGACCCGAACGTCCCGACCCGTCTCGGAAAAAATTAAAAGCATTGATTCTAATGTAAGTCCGCACACGGAGACCGACACGGCTGGGAAACGACGTCTCGGAATTCTGTCGGTCTCCGTGTGCGGACTTACATTAGAATCAATGCTTTTAATTTTTTCCGAGACGGGTCGGGACGTTCGGGTCGGTCGGTTCGGGCCTGGTGAGCGGAGGTCCTAAACGGTAGCTATCCGAAAATTCTGTTGTTCAGGAGTCATGGTTCCATGATCTTTGCGATTTAAAAATCGCGTTCTGTTGAGCTCGATGTCGGTATATTTGTGCAGATTTTCTATTGTTTCTACTTTCTTGTAGCTGAATGAAATTATGTAGAAAAAAATCGATTTATTTTCTACGTTTAATCTGCGACAACTGTACATTTTCACCGGCTTGTATTCATGTTAAAATTATTTTTACAATTATTTCTGCTTTGTCGTTTTGTGTTTTTATTCAAGTATGTACAGAAACAAGTCAAAAATATGGAAAACCGCAGGATTTGAAAGCCATATTTATATGTACATATGTGCATTTGTGTTTATAACATCATGAAGTAAAGTTGGAAATGAAACCGCTAAAATGTTAATTTTAATTTTGTTTAATTGTTATTGCGATGTTGAAATGTTGGAATTAATGAGATTCTAAGCCGAGTTTTCTCTACTCTATTATAGCAATAGGTATATGTTTATATGACAGATAATATCAAATAATTGTTGCCATTATTTTTAATTATACACATGTAGTGTATATAATGACTACATAATTTGCTTATATGTTGTTTTGGTTGATTCTGTTTGGAAAATGCACGTTATACTACTACCTTGTCAAGTATACGCTATTATTGGAGCTTCACACGCTAATAAAAGAAAAATGCCATTTTACGATTACACCTCATAGTATGTTTCGTTTTATTGTTGTCTCATCAATACGTTATTCAAAAGTCAATTTCGACAACAAACCCATGATTCCGGATCGGATAAGTGACACGGCGCATCAGATTGGGACCGCAATGTCGTAGACTCCATGAGAAATTATCCTTTTAAAAGATGTGGCGGTCCCGTCGATTCGATGCTGCTTTGATGCACCCTGTCGCTAATACTATATGTATCCCATTCTTTATTCTACAAATGGCATTTAGTGTTCCGTGTCAAGCAGATTCCAATCTCTAATTGCGCTCAACTATACATATAAGAGGACTGCATTTATTTAATATTTTGTTTACTCAACTTAACTCCTCTAACGGTAATCTCCAAGCTAATACCTTCAAAGGTACGAGAAAAGCCTCAACTACATATTCTAATGATTCTATATGCTTTTATTGTATTAAGAAAAGCTAATTTAAATAAAAAAAACGTCCGATTTTCTATTTTTTCTGTTTCTTTTATCTATCGATGTATAGATCTGTAGTATATTTTTTATATTTAAAATACTAAACGAATTAACCACACAACATTAGCTAGTCACATTTGTATGGTATTAGTATAGCTGCAAAGTACAGAGTTTTTATTATTATTATTCTTTATTCAGTATTTAAGCTTCACATTTTATTTTTAACGAGACATTTTCATTAGTCTAATCGGAAAAGATACGAGTTAATCCTAGTAACAAACTGAGAGCCAATTAGGTATAATATTTTATCAAATTATTTACAAATTAACGACTTATTCAACATCTGCCAAAGTTATTTTATTAAAAAGTTAATATTGTGTCAAAATATAAATTTTGCAGGATTTTCTCATTACGATCTCTATTAAATATTGACAGTGACTCAATTAAAACTTAAGAATTGCCGGAGATGTAACTATATTTAGTAATTCTAATATTTAATTAAAGCAACTTCCATCCTGAAAACTATTCTTCGAATATTAATAACTTTTGAAAATTCAATTCATACATGTTTCCTACAGTTCTATTGATTCTATTGCCAACGTAATTGTATTTTAATGATACATTGTAATGTAAAATGAACTCCATTTTTCAACATTTAAACACAAACTACAATACATACTTCTTGTTCCATTTAAACAAGAAAAATTATCTGATTATCAACTATTCTATTCAAATCACCTATACTTATAATCGAATTTATTATCAATACGTCATTACAATAAGAATTGATAGTGTTAGGAGTCATTTTTTTTCTCGGTAAAAACATCCGTTGGGGATAGATATTTCCGTTAACAATCGACGTTGATTGAGCCATTATTATTTCTTGTTAAAAGTCCATCTCTTACTAGAAATCGTATTGAATCGTCAAAGCTTAGGTTTTGTTAAAATAGGAAAAAAAAGCACTACAGTTTCCTTTAAAGCATCATTATCCGAGATGACACTATTTGCTTCCTGGTTTTAAATCGTGACATTGTAACAGATCATTGACTTTCTCACATGTTACGGCTCAATTATTTTTTGTTTCTAATAATGTCTCAATTTTTAATTCTTCTTCTATTTTATTAAAATATGCAAAAAGTGTTTGGAATTTATCCTATATATAGAGACTTATACCAACATTTTCGTTTGATATTCTAAACTAATTATAATAATCTAGAATGTTAGGTGCTTTGTAATCGACCACCAAGCTCGATCAAATCCTATTTGGAACAAGTAAATTGGATGAGGCTCACCTTGTGTGGAAGGTGTCGTCCGTTATTCGAGAAGCTTAAGATCTTCTTGAAAATCGTTGGGATTTTGAATAAAATGGATTGAATTTTGTAATACAAAGAAGGGTTTTATCGAGATTTTTATAAATAGAAATCAACGATTATCAACAAGTACATATATGTTTTTTTTTTCAGTTACCACCGGAAATCTGTGTTTTTAATGAACATTTAATTACCTTGGTTAGATCAATTTACATTGAAGGTTTAATAACATTGTAGGTCGCTTTTATCTTGAATATGAAATTAATAATGTATCATTTTATGGGGGGAACTCTTTATACCTAATGGTCTGTCCGGCTTTATTTATCCTACAGGTATATACACTTCCTGACTAATTTTCTCTGTACGTATTAGCCTCTCTCTCAGCTCAAATATAACAAAGCACCATCATAATACTCGTATATTAATATTCAATTTGCATATAATTAGCACCGTGTGAGTCCGATACGTTCGTTCACATTCCAGCTATTTAGAAGAACATATAATAGATTTTTTATTTCGTGTCTTATTTAAATTAGGTTTTTTTTTCTTTACTCCGCTGTATATTTTTGAGATGTTAGGTTAGACTTCACTAAATTGAAATCATCAGTCGTTTTCTTTTTCTTCTTCTACATTTTGTCGTTCTTTTAAATTGGTTGATGAAATCAAATCGTGTGGTATTGGAATGGAATACAACAAAGATCTGGGTGGTCTGATGATTTGATTCAATATATACCGGATTGTTGAGCGCCCCCGCGTAATTATCTCCATTAACTTTTAACTCTTTCACAAGTAATAATAGTATGCGGGTCTTAGATTTAAACTTGTTACCAGTTAATTTTCTGTTATGTTTCCATATTATAGAAATTGTTTTAAATTGGAACTTCGATTTTACTGGGAATTTAACAAGAAAAATTTGAATGTTAAAAGAAATATCTTTGAAAACTTGAATTTACGATTTAATTTGAAATTGAATTGATTAGTTCCATTTCTCGGTTGATATAGAGATATAGATATATCTCTATATCAATTAATTCGAATCTTGTGACGGTATATAAAATATTATTTAAATATTTAAATAAATATAAATGTCCACAAATCGAAATCAAATCATAAAATGTTTGGATAGGAGCATCAATGTCAAGATATTGATCAGTGGTTTTTATTGCTTCTCTTCTAATTAAAATTTTATATTTTTTATCCGTGTGTGATCTTTAATCTTTTGAAAAAAAAAGCATTCCTTTTGGTTGCTGTACCAGTGTGATTTACTACAAATTATACAATATTCCAGAATTTCCTTTTTAATATAGCTTGGTCTTTGTGCAACAAATCGTTTGAGCAACAAAAAAAAAAAATATATTTCATTAGAATTAATTACGTGTACGTCAACATTCATTAAAACAAAAATTGAATTTTTCATACGAGATATTCAGGACAGGACAGGAAATTTTCCTGTAATAAAAAATTTATAAACAAATTCATCTTATACGGTTTCAGTGCAACTCTACATGCATTTTTCATGTGCATGATGCATTACAAAAGTTTAGAAATAAAAACTCGAGTTGGGTATCAAATTTTTTGTCAATTTACTTAAAATTTTAAAAACTTAATAATGTAACCTTCCTTATTTTAATATTTATGTTATTGTATTCTATATAACAATGGTATAATTCCTAACTTCCTAACCACTGTTACCATTTCCACGTTCGTTACATTTCATCATAATATACCTACTATGTATGTAAAATGTAAGAGGGCATAGCTTTTCAATTATTAACTTTCTCACAATGTAGCAAATTAATGCTAATAGAGAGTAATATTGTTTTAAACAGTCCATCGTTTCTTTAAGTATTATAAAAGTAGAAATTTTCCTAGTTGAAAGTTTTTAATAAACTTAAAAAGTTTGTATTGAAATTTTCGAATATGTAAATTAAGAAATATTACCACCACCACTACCAGTATCATGTTTATTATAAAGTTTTGGGGTGCTTGAAAATCCATCTAAGGAGTTTTATAATCAACAAAAACGTTGATAGTTACTCTAGGTATAAACTATTCTCTTGAACCATAGTTTTCCAGCTATTTTTTACGAACTTTCAAGGTATTTTTTTTTTGTTATCAAAAAACCAAAAATTTGTCTATTTTCTATAATAATAAGAGGAGTAGAAAGGAGAAAGACTTACTAACTTACCCTTTCGATGATACGCTTTTGCTGAACCTCTCTAATAAGATTTTGCAGTCCCCCAACGCTGATCGTCGATAGTGGATGGTAGTGGTCCATTTAGAATACACTTCACTTTTACGATTTATTGTTAATGGTAATTTCACCGCCGCACTTGCACTGATTCATTCACAACACACACTGTGTCCAAAACACTGACTATTCTATTTAAATTAATAGATTAGAAAAATTTTGATGTTGACTCGTCCATGTCTTAAACTCAACTGATTAGAAAACTTGTAACAACAAAGGACATTATGCAACTTTATTTCGTATGTCGTATCGTTATTATCAAAAACCAAAAACCAAAGTGTCTTGTAGGTACTATTGTGTCATAAAGTTTAAATTCGATGTAAACAGTGCCATACCGGGTAGCGAGGTATAAGTTAGCGTTAGCCTAAAGTAATTTTTTTTTATCAATATAAATATAAGTGATAGCTTGTTGCATCCCTCTTGTGCTTGTTCGTGTTCCATTATTATAATTTAGAATATTTTGAAGAGAATATATTGTCGATTATTTGTGTAAATTGGGGAACAATATTGAATTTACATGCAGAATTTTTGAGAATAGCAAGGGGAAAATTGATGTTCCAATAGAATATGAATATGAACAGGATTTTATTTAAGATATTCATTCTTGAATAATAAAAAGGTAGGTGAAATGGGTCGAAAAAAAATTGGTTTTTGTACACATACACACTAGGTATATTTTATGTAAAATGAAGCTATCCTATAACTAACATAAATCAGTTTTGACAGCTTATGAGATTATTATATAAACGATTGATTATGGTAGAAGATATAGGCTGTTTATTATATTCACCATATGGTTAAGTGAAATTTTATACGAATTATTCTATGAAATCAAAATCAATTGTAAATCACCTACACACACTTAACGTAGATATTATATACAGTTTTTGATCTGGCATTATTATTTAGAAATCAATTGAAAGGAAAGCATACATATGTATAGGATAGACATTTATTTTCGGAATGGATTTGTTATTGTATTTGGTGTGTTTGAGGCGAATTTATTTTCACAAGCTTTCCATATCACTAACTCTGTTAACAGACCACATTTACCACATAAAAGTACATACATATGTGTGATTGTTCTTCAATTTATTGTGGTAATTGTATAAATTTCAATACGTAAATATTTACGTATTTATTTTATTGATAATATCATTTGTTTGTTCACCAAATTTGGTGTTTTATCAATTATTAACCCTATTGATTGATTATATACATTCAATTCAGGTGCGTGCCTATAAATTTGATAGCTCAACTAGACTGAATTATTGTTTTTTGTGTGTCGTTTTTTTCAAATTCACGTATGCATAAAGTAATAAAATTTTATTGTGCATTGGAATTTCAAAAAAAATTTAAACAAAAAAGGGAATTTCCGACAAATGTTCTATTTCCTTATTGTGCTTCTAACAATTTTAGAATCATCCTTAGCTTTTATAAAAGCATTAAAATTCTATAGTAATTATTTGATTATATCTTCATCTAAAGATTGTCTGATAAACGTATAATTTCTCTAAATACCTGTTTACATTACTGTTAAATAATTAGGAAGTACCTTAATTTTTCGTAGTAGAAAAGGCAGACTATCTGATTATCTAAAAAAAGGCGCTTATTTATTGATACCTCCTATTAGAGGTATGTATCCTTCTATATATTTTTAGAGATCAAGTTTCAGCTAACGTACGAGCAACAGATTTTATGTTTAGACATTTTATTTAGAATATAAATTTTATTGTAAATTCATAAAGTTATTTCCTGTATTATGTTTCTGAAGATACACAAGGGGTCTCAAGGATAATAATCATTTCTGGCTTTTGATTCTTAAATTTACAAGGCAGTGAGTTTGTTCCAATTTTTTTTAATTGAATTTATCAGAACAATTAGGAAGAGCCTGGAATATTTGATTTCTGGAAGTCGTCTCAATATCAGCCATCAAATTCAAGCACTTTGATAGATTTTTCAACAAATAAAGAGACAGATTATCTGCATAAATAATAAACTTCAAATTAATTATTATATATCCGGAAATGGAAAACAAATATTTAAAATTTCTATCAACTATAATGGAATTTTGTGTGAACTACAATTCATAAAACACTTGATAGACATACGTGTGGTGGTCGATCGTCCAATCTAGATCACAAGCACACTACATTACTGTTTTTCCACACCTGTCAATATCCTTCAAATCCACAACATGTCAAACGGAATTAAATTGTTCTACCTGAACCAACAAAAGAGACCATTAACGTGTGTAGATAAATTCGATAAGAGTTAGATTTAATGCCAAAATCAGATCTACAATAATCATCATCAAATGACCGATTTCTATCACTTAGTATATTCTATAGGTTTTTACATTTTTCCCATTTAGAGGAAAAAAGAAAAACAGATGGTTATTATTATTGATGAAATGTTTATTTTGTGCGAAATATCGTTATAACTGCTTGAGTTTTGGAAGATTCCTACACTAATGGGGAAATATAAAATGTTTATCGAGTAGTGAATTAAATTGATGGTGGAAACGTTCGACTATTAACATTTCTACAGAATGTATCGTTAACTTTTGTATTTGATTTTAAAAGGAAACAACCTGGAATCTGCCTGATCTTTATGGAAAATTTCGTTCGTAAAAATACTTTTCTTAATAAAGGAATATAACAGTTGTTTCGAATGTATTCTATTTACAATGAAATATGCAGTCAGCTTGAGATCTGCATTATCATCATAACCATCATCATCATCTTCATCATAGCCGGAAAGTGCAGTCTTGACACAAGAAATCATCTCCTAAGCATCATGTTTTAACTGTTTTTTCTTCATTAATCCCACGAGAATCATATATACACTCATACTCAAAGAATAATCTAACTAATTACACAAAATATTGTTATAAAAAAGTCTATCATCATTATCTTGACAATAAAAAAAGAATACTCGGTTGTTTAGCGGCGTAAATTAAAATCTTGTCTAAAAAAATTTCTAGCGGAACACCGTAATTTTCCTAAAATAATTTATTTTAAAAGTCAACAAAACAAATTACTTGCAATCAAGCGATAACACTCGATAAAACTTCTTCAGTAGAGAATAACTTCATTATGAAGGTCGCATTTTTGTAATACCAATGTTGTGACGGGCGTAAATAATTCTTGGATGAACAATGGACAAGTTCTATTACGTTTAGGTGCTGGGGGTTCCCATTTTTTGTGTCCTTTTTTATTAAACTTGGTTATTTGAATCATCCTCAAACTTGGAAAAACTTGAATCTCTTTATGCGAAGCGAGTAGAGTAATATTTTCAATTTCTACTTTTCGCAGTTTCCAAATTATTTATATTCCTATCTGTGGTTTATAAATTAAAATTCATGAATCATTGACTTGATAAATGGCCACACAAATGTGAAAATATCAAATAAATATTTGAATTGCAGCCAACCTTTGTTGGTAGTGATTGTTCAGTTTATTGTTTAATAATATCAGCAACCACGCATAGTTTAATGCCTTAGACTTGTAATTAAGGGACTGTAAGTTTCCTTTTTATGATATTCACTTTTCTAATTCTAATTTCAGTATATTTCATCATTAAGCAAGTTATGCCCGCCTGCTGATTGCTAATTGCAAGACATTTATACCATGTTTCATTCGTATTTTTTTTTATTTCTGTAACTCTGTAATTATTGTCGTATGTCAAAGGATTAGAATAACGTCAGACATTTCCGTTCGAGACCTACCCCATTAATTCCGAACTAAGATAGTAATAAATGTTCCTTGGCTAAAGCTCATTTTTTACCGTCTAAATTAGAGGATAATAACGTAAAATTTACAGTGCCTCAGGTAGCAAATCCACTCCATACATGTACCTATAATATTTCTTCAAGCGGTGGTGCATCATAACGAAATTGCGTAATAATTTCAGTTGCAACTATTATAATTGGCTGACGCCCTTAGGTGATTAAAGGGTGGAACGTGCAAAGAAGTGCTAACTGCTTCGATCATTATGCCATATTAGATGACTTATGGTAATAATAATAATAATAATCCAGGTGACGAAATATTCATCCCTCTTCTCAAAATCGTCGTCCATATGGTTGAAACGGTGAAACTTACCGAATTACATGCAATGATTTACACCTGGCACTTACCATTTACCAGACCTCGTAATGGCGACAATTTCAGTTGTAGATCAACTTCCTTTACAAACATCATTGCACAAATAACAATTTCCTATCTGATGTATGGATATTTACTCATGTGACAACGAACTATGAAAGAAATCCATTAAAGAATGTGTCAGTCTAGACTCAAAATTAGTATCAAATCGATCTATTTTCTGATGAAACTCTGTTGACTATCAATTATGTCGTTTGTTAATTGTTATTTGGGGTGAGACTTGAATTCATTTCCTCCTTATGAAATTAATTATAACATTTGGTAGATACGTTTGTTAAGAAAAGGTATCCAGTTGCAGGAAATTTCGGACATAATTCAGCTAACAGGTGTTGATTTTATTTCGTATAATTAGATAATCGATGTTGTACAGTAAACTTAATCCGAATTAGAGTTGGTTTTATGTTAAAAATGTTTCGTTCAAGCCGTCGCCACCACCACCACCGTCTTAACTCTCCACCATTGTCTTCTTCTCTATCTGCTCGTCTATTATCGATAAAGTTAATTTCTCCGCCGGTGAAGTAAATAAATTCAATTATCCATTTTAGTCTTTTCATCGACTCTAACAATAATGTTGAAGAAAATGCCGGTGGAAAGCGTGATGAGGGAAATAAGAAGAAAGTAAAAGAGAATTAAACAAAGAAGAAAAAAACGAACATTAAACGACTAACTAACCAGTCAACCTATCATCCCAAAAACGGCAGCAACACCAACAGCAACAGCAGGAAGCATGTCGCATTCTGTTTGTTTCATTTCAAATGAATTATATCTGTTCACAGAGTGGAATATTCAGAATTTTATTTCTATCATGTCCTTAAATGTTGAACGGAGGAGTTTAATTAGTCGTTAGTAAATGATTGTATTTGATTTTTTAATTGAAACTCTAGTTGATTTGTAATAAATTTTATTTCGTCATTATATGATTGAATAGGCGTTTGTCAATAAATATCTGACACTTTCCAAAGTAATGCTTCCTTTGTATATAATAATCAAAGTGATACGATTCGTCAGTTTTCATGTTAATAGCTCGATTGATAGATTGATTAATTAATCTCAGACGCAATTTTATTAGATTGAAAAGACCCAGTTTGAAATTAAATGGGAAATTTCAAAATGAAGATTGGATATAGGTATAGAGGAAACTGTTTCTAAAGTTTTACAGACAACTGGTTGCAAGTATAAAGTAGGTATACTATAGTAGTAAAACCTGTAGTTCAAGTATTTTATAATATGGGCTTAAAATAGCTTATATTGTGACATTAAAGTGGCAAATAATTACCCCACAAGATACACATATTCTAAACAATTTTATTTATTGCTACTTGTTCTAATCTAAGGATAGTAGAGTTTGTTTCCCAAATGGCATTATGCATATGCATAGATAGAAAACTAGATAGAACACATCTAGGTGTTTACTTAATGTGCACTTTGGGATTTGGTAAATTATAAACTTCTACATTGTAAATATTTGTGAAATTCATATTTCAATCAGTTTTTTTTTGAGTTGAATTCAATTTAAATTTTCTTCTTCCCGGACTGAAAAATGATTCATTCATATTTTGAATGCATTTGAAATTAAAATGTACTAGATTTAGAAAAAAACTCGGGTCGTTAAAAGTATTGGACTGCAGACGGTGATTATTGCATCCCGTTCATATTATTCTTGTAAGTAATTTCGGTTTAGACACCGATTTTCCATTCCATCGACATTCTCCAATCCAATTCACCAACGAAACATTGAATATCTACAACCGCCATCGATTCGGCGATAGAGTTTTAAAATGGATTCATTAAATTACGTGAGCGAGAGATGCATCTGCTTTGATAATGTGCACGTTTTGTTTTTGTTCGACTACAAAAGCCTGGAGGAATGGCGGCAGTAACAGCGACATGGCTGAGTTGTATGTATATAGCAAGTACAAGCTGAACGACAAAACTTGAACATTTAAAACTGTGGTGACGGATGCACTAAATGCATGTATTTTGCACAAATTCCACATAAAATTGTTTAAATTTATAAAAACCAAAAGAAGAAAAAAAACAGATAATTAAATCAAAGTAAATCAGGAGATGGGCATTTTTGTCGTCGCTGAGTGTGTGTGTGTGTGTGTGTGTGATTCACTTTCGATATAAAAGAAAGAAAGTTGACGAGACAAAATGAAGGAAAAAGCCAATTTTCCTCTGGCAAACTTGAAATTGTATAGAATCAGATTTCGATATTTAACTTTTTCAGGCGTGTTATTGCACTCTTTTATAGAGTATCGCTTCAATAAATGCTCAATATTGGTATATGGAATTTATAGCCTGGTGATCGTGGTTTATATTCATATATTATATTTTTAAATAAATAGATATACGTATATACATACTACTATCATCAATAGTCGAGTGTATTTATGTATAAAATTTATTGTTAAAATATTATTATCTTTTCGATAGGGTATTATTATTATTTGCAGTTAATGTGAAAATTTTGGAATAGAATTGCATTGAAAATGCATCAACTATTGACACACGTTTTTATATACATATTTGCATGTGTGTATGGGTGGGTATGTGTGGCAGCTATTCAGCAGCAGTGAGTTGGAAAAATATATTATGGAACATTCAAAGGTACCACGATGAGCTTTTTGAATCAATCGAACTGGAAAAATAAAGCTAAATGCGATCTAGTTTCGGTAGTATTCAATCTTTTCTCTGTGGTGATCACTTCACAAAGTACTTCGATTGAGGTATTTGCAAAAAAAAAAAATCGAAAGGGGAAGAATCAACAGGCAACGAAAATTTTTAATTTAGTAGACTACTAGAATAATACCTAATACTAACTAATAATATAGGTAACAACATCTACAAACTGGAAAATTGGTTGTTGTGTCTGAAAAAGGGATATTTTGTCTGTTTTGTCATCAAACTGGACTTTCAACTGGTCACTCTATTACATGTTTACTTTAAAACTTCCAATACGTATAAGTCCGTGAAAGGTCTTTCAAGTTTTACGATCGCTGAAAACTGTTGAAGTTTTCATATTTGAAAGAGAGAAAATTTTATTAACAGGAAATTTACGACCTCCCGACTACAGAAACCAACATAATTCGCACAAACACCACCACCACCACTATCGCAACTAACAGTCGCCATTGTTAATAAAAAAAAAAAGAAAAACCCCACACTATGTAATTTAGTTTTAAGTTGGAAATTTCTAATTATATTTGTGTTGTAATTTGTAAATATGTCGAATACCTATATATTGATATATATTTAATTGGCATTTTTAATAAAATAATCGTCGTTGTAATGATATTTTAATTTTATTAAATCAATGTTTTTCCAAGTGGAAATTTCACGTGATGGAAAATTGATTTGGTTGGAGGGTTGAAATGAAAATTGTATTTTGTAACTTCTTAGATGGTTGTTCTTATTTTCGGTTTAGTAAATATTGAAGTAGGTTGGAAGATGACTCGACCGTAGTAATTGGTACTAAAATCGTCCAGCATATAAAACACAAGTATTGTACGTGCTGTCTGTGAAAATCGACCAACATGTAATATACGTTTAGGTTTTTCTGTTTATTCCGTCAGGTATAATAGGTAGTTTATATTGTTTCAAATATGTGTGTGATAAAGACTTTTATGTGAACAGTAACAATATCATGTTAGATCGAACTGTAAAGGAAATGGGTTTGTACAGTTTCCACAAAATAAGGGCTTATAAGCCTTATATGCCT
The DNA here is from genome assembly GCA_037464855.1 of Iselma pallidipennis. NCBI lineage: Eukaryota > Metazoa > Arthropoda > Insecta > Coleoptera > Meloidae > Iselma > Iselma pallidipennis. The sequence continues at coordinate 21,349 of JAZBHA010000376.1, read as the reverse complement.
TGTGTCTTTCTTCTTGAGAGTAATATCTTGCGTAGAGTAACATTTTGGTGCGTAGAAACTCGATAATTACCACATAAGAAAATCCAAATTTGGGTCATGTAGATTACCGATGATAATATCTGATGATGAGTGAGCTATTAGTGAAATTATTTTGTAATTTCGTATACCGCCTATTTTCAATTAGTGAAATTATCAAGGAAAATCTCTCATTGCCATTTTACAACGTGAAACATTTATCTATTCAATGTCACGAAAATAATCAAAATTCTACGATTAAATTGCATTAATATATTACTTATATGTAGGTACGACAAAATCTCGCATACCTACCTACTCCAATTTTCTTAAGGGATACGACGACCTTAATTATGAAAATAAATGTTCATAAATGGAATGTCTTTAGGTCATATAGGGCGATCCGGGAGTGCGATGATTATGGTATTTCTGAAATGGTTCAAACCCCCCTTGCGAATATATTGGTAAATTATAGTCATGGCGCAGTAAGGGTGACTATATACGGGAAATTTCTACTTTCCCGAGTTATTTCCCCTATTTTTTGTTTCTTCTGAAAGGAAAAGAAAGTTGTATTAATTATACGTCTCCTTTCTTTTTATATAGAAATATAGATTGGGAAACAGAAACTGTTGAGAGTTGAGAGTTTTTTCGTGTACAGGCACCTTAAGCTTATAGCTTTATTGTATTAATCAGAAATTATAGCAAGGGAGCGTTGATGGAAGCAGGAATATATGTATACCTATCAATTGATTCTCACACTACTGATCTATGTATGTTGATATAATTCACTAGTATCCAATCTGGATTAGAATTGTCGAGAGTTTATGTCCTGCAGGTGGGGCATAATTCGAGTAAATTATATTGCGGTCTAATTAATCTACATATGTATGTACATATAGGTCTGTACGATTAATGGATGTACCTATACTAATAAAGCTTTTCGTTATAAAAATACGAGTATTCTGGGTCATTAAAATAATACTATGTCGGGATCATGAAAATTATTCGATGTAATTTAGACAAAATTGACGATGGAATAACACAACTTTCTTTGTTTTATGGTTCCTCGACGATTTCATTATCATTATTATTATTATTACAACAGTAGATGAGTCTCAGAATACAAAATATAAGTAACAATAAAAACGTCCAGCCGTTATAACAATAAAGTAATGAAAATAGTTGTTTTATTACTAGAGGAATATATACATACATGTTAATCAAATAAGAACGGCTTTATTAATCAAGAAACCCACATACCTACGTACCTACATAGACTCAAAATACATTAACAGCAATTTAATTAGTGTTTCTATGACAACTATAGTGATAAGAACACAGCGAGTCTTTGGAGCGTTGTGCATAATGCAAATTTGCTATAATTAAAGGATGTGGTTAATATTGTTTCTATATATATGTTAAGAAAATATTAAAACAAACAAAATTCTCAACGAAAAAGAATGATGAAAATACACATATAATGTATGTAAATAAGGCAGTTTTAGAGATTAGCAGTAATTTCGTACAATTTTATTTTGTTACTGTTTCTTTGTCGGTATTCGATTAACATATCTCTTTGATGAATTTTAAGCTTTTTTTGAAATCATTTAAGTGTTGTTTCCTGTTTGTTTCCCATTTTTGTTGTTTCCACAGACTTTTTCGTTTAATATTCCTCTTAAAACTGTTGTCTTAAAGAAATAAAATTTCGTGAGAATATCTCTGTGTATAATTTAAGGCAAGAAATTAGTCTTTTTAGTTCCTGTTTATAAATTTGGAAAAGTTGATCAATATTTGAGAAACTCGTTAGAAAAACTTGTGTCATTTTATACCATCGTTACCAAAAAAGGAGTGATACAATTTAGACTGGAAATAAATAATAAATTGTACAACACGGTTTCTTCTCCGCCAGAAACCCTTTTTTAGCGTTCGACAGTTTTACACTGTCGTGTACAATTTTCTATGTAAATTCATTCCTTTCAAAATCCATTTATATTTATTTTGTTAGTTTGTTGTTTGCCAAATGTATAGTTTCATTTATTTCATCCATTAACAGTAATGATTTTCATAAAATCGTAAGTGTTCAAGCTTAGTTTTCCCTTAAGATGGCAGTTGTGAAATTTACATTTAGTTAAGCACAACTTGAACAGTTAGAGAGATGGTAATAGAAACATGTACATGAAGTGCTTGTCTTTTCGCAATATGTGCCTTCTATAAATTCTATCTTTATTCATTTAATATATATCTCTATCTTTTTCTGTTTCATATACATACATATTAACAGCGATTGAGGATTTCGTAGCGACTCCATTAAATATACGAATGAAATACAGAAATGCTTTTAGTTCGAGAGAAAACCAGCTCCAGTATAAAACTTGCTACAATATTTACGACAGGGAATTCACCTAACTCATTCATCTCCCTATTTTCTTTTGCCAACCACACTTGCCAGTGTGTTGCACACCATTATTCTCAAATGACTTATTTTTCTTTTCACATATTTCGACATTAAAATCCGTACACACAATCTTTTCCAATTGAATTGGGAAAATTTTTATCCCAACACTTTATCGTTTTATTTTGATTATCTTGATTTGTTCAGCATTGATTTTTATTTGTTCAAACTCATGTGTTTATTCAATGTTAACGAACACAACCAGTAGAATAGAGAGCAAGGATTAAATGTTGGACCAAAAAAATTTATGTTGTTTTAAGTTGGCTTTTTTGGCGTTTTTTTTTTTTTAATGATTCAATTACGTCCAACCCTTTGCACAATGCATAATTTATGTCTTATCTCTACCTTGCCATTTGGTTCTCATAGCTGTCAAGTTCAGGCCTGTCGATATTCACTACTTTGCATTTAATTACAAAACCCTCTCGTACTATGTTCAAATGGAAAATCGCCCAATTTTTTAATAAACTCCAGTATTTGTCATAAAGAGCTTTAGATTTTTTATCCGAGAAAATTTGTTATCAGGTCAAAAGCATTACACTAAAATCCTATTCGACTAATATTTAACGTAACGTTTGTAGGTAACACACAAAAGACCACAAAAGTGGCTATGTTCTCGTTATTGATTGGTGACTGACGGTAGTTTAGAAAGAAAAGCCTTCTTTTCAACAAGAATAAAAGAGAAAATCGCTAGTACAATAAATAGAATACTATACCAACTATTTAAATAAATTAGCCACCATTGGATTTGTTATTTGCTCAACATTAATTTTAAATGTACCTACGGAATTCTCTAAATGCAACTGCCAAGTTAAACTATTTTGATAGGTCTGTAAAACGGTAAAATGGTGTCTGAAATTCACTATTAGTGTACACATAGGTATATTCAGCCATTCACATCCGTACTGAAAATAGTCCATCAAATGTTAGATGTAAATAAATAACCAGTTCACTAGTAAGATTTATCGTGTAGCCTTACTTTATTACATAGATCGTAAATAAGACCTGGAATATTCGGTCTTCTATAGTACGTTTATATTAGAAAATTACTTATAAATTTAATTTAATAAAATGCTGGAAGTTGATATATTATAATAGAAAGTTAGCAATAACTTGTAATTGATTGAAAATTTCCAGTATTAATATAATCAATATCCAGTTATAGATTTTTCTTTGTGTTTGAACAAGTTGTGTCAATAATATGTCGTAAAGTTTTTATTCAAGATAATTTGTGAATAAACTTCACCGAGTCATTAAAATTTCATTAATTTTATCCGTTATAAAAAAGAGAGGTTTCAGCTTGTCTTTTAATAGGTACAGGAGGTATTTTGTACACAAACAAAAAATTCCTTTGTTTCGTGTTAAAATAATTTTTTTTCTAAATTCATATGGGCTCCTAGTATTTAAAAAAAACTGTCTAGGTACAAGAGATTTCATTATAGAATAACTCAAATTTAAATTAATATTTTCTTTTCAAAGAAGTTGTGTGTATTTAGAAATTCTCTAAAAAATTTTCACAATTTGGAGGTTTATTTTGATGCCAGAAACAAAAATTAATTCTGGTATTACGTTGTCTTTTATTTAAAGCTGATAAAAATCGCACTTTAACTTCTATCAAATGAAGACATTAAAAAATTGGACTCGTTTATTTATCGCTTCCAGAATCATTTCCGGTATGACAGGAACTGAGAATGTTGCATGTTTCCATTACATTATTCACCTTACACTTTAGTTAATATATCAAGATTATACAATTAACAATTCCAAACTAGAACATTTATGAATTTCATTGTAGTTAGTATATATCTGGCTCGAGCTCTTTAATATTCTTATAATAAATCCGTTTCATATTGTTTATTGGACCAAAATAAATATTTATTCGTGCGTAGATATATACACGTACTCATTCAACTATAATAAAGGCAGTTTCTCCCTCTCGTCAATCGTTGATTGCCTCCACGGCTGCTGCTGTTGCTGTTGCTGTTAGTATTGCTGTTGCCGTCATCACCACCATCGTTGTCATCTCTCACCCTCGTCTTTCTGATAAAATTACACGTTTAGGTTTACTTAAACGAGGGAATCTTTGTGTTTATCAATAGAACAATTAGATTAAACCAAAGCTAGGGATCAACGGGAAATCATTGCAGAACCTTCTTAGATAAACATTGAAAGAAAGTAAAAGATAATAAATGAAATCTGAATTGGAACTAATCATCTTTCTTATTCAATAGACGGCTCAATCATATCTGTTGTTTTATTAATTTATTAAAAGAAAAAAAACTATAAAAATAGCATTCTCTAGGTAAATATTTCCAGATTATGTCAATTAATAATTAATATAACGGCTGGACAGTTTTGGCTTTTAACTCATCACGTCCATCCCTAACAAACCTAGTACCGAATCAAATACCTCACATAGCTCGCTCTGTTGTTCGAATATAACTGGGGTGGTGATTGCCGTTGACGCGTGTAGAGGTATTGTTGAGAATCACAGAGGGTTATTTGAGGGTAACCTTCCATTTCACCCCCAAACTACCAATTTCTTCAAACAACAACAACAATTTCGTTTACTCAAGAATTCCCAACTTTTTGTTAATGATTTTTTCCTTGTTACATACTTGTGACTAATGAGTGATTGTTTTTTTTTGTTTCAGGTGAGTCAAACCAATAGAATCTTTCCTATTTAGTTGGGTAAGATAATAGATTTTTTATCGATTTGTTTTGAATACTTGCGGCAGTTAAATAATTTCCGGTAAACTGAAAAACAATAAATCAAATGATAAGAATATTCCTGATAGTCAATTAAATTAGTCATCTGCAATATTGTAATGTGTGTCATTATGGGATTCCGAGAAGTTTCATAACATAGTTGGAAATTTCTAACCATCCTCACGAAGTTCTTGGCAAAAATATTCAATGGAATTAGGGTCGGGACCAAGGGTTGATTATTTCACTATCTTGGGTTAACACGATGTCATTTAAACACCAGTCCAGGATCGGTTTCAATATTACTAAAGTGCATGTTATGAAATCAGTTCTAATGAGCGATATCTCAGAAAATAGCCTGTTTGTGAAGGCTATTCAATGAGTTCTTTTTTCCTTTAACGTTGCCTGAATTATTGTATTTAATGTAAATCAGTGATGAGTTCTACTTTATTTTTGCATGTCTAAATTAACCCAAACGTTAACGATAAGGCTGCGTATTTTCAAATTTGCGGAAACTTTCTATTTCATCTTTCAAGTAAGTGGCTATATATTAAATAGATGGGTGTCGCCGCCTCAAATGGTGGTGTGTAGTGGTCTATGGAATTCTGTTTAATTGAAAATACAAAAAAAATCGCATCTAAAACGTCCTTTCTCTATCGTCTTCTCGCCCCTCAGGCTTTCCACATCGTCGAGTTGGTATTTGCCATTACGACTACAGAACGTTCCCAACTACCGACTGTTGAGGTTTATGACCGTAAATTGCATTTTTCAACGGTGCGGTATTTTGTGACTTTACAATGTATTAAAAAAGTTTATGCACAACAATTAAGTTGAATCGTTAGAGGTATTTTTGTATAGTTTAAAATGTCTAGGTATGCTCTTCAAAATTTTACAACCTCCAACTAGACGGCTACTTATGTATAGACTATTTTTTTTCTAAAAATTATTGGAAATGTAAGCGAAAACTCAACAGTTGTTGAGTGAAAGTTCACAGTTTTGTTTAAATTGAACGCCTGCATTTATTAATAATGGCTTAAGTATTCAAGTAAGTCTTCTATATTAGCTATAATCATCGATCATCAGAACTTGTGAGAGCTGGCTACCCGTTCTTCTTAAAGAAATGTCGAAAGGAATTCTTATTGAAAACTGGAATGTCTCGTATTTTAATTCAATGGAGATTTTTATTTCGTGCATTTTAATAATCGTTCGAATCATTTTCGCCAATTATAAAACAATTTTCTCTCTTGAACGCATGTTCATCATTTTTCTCTATTAATTTGAGCCAATTACATACTATTTGACCGTAATTAAAATGATCTATAAATGAAACTCGTGCTCGTCGCTATTCTCCATTTCCTCCCCCTTAAAACTTGGAAGACTTTACCTGTTTAGGGTTATTATATGTCACCCGAGGCGTATCTTTGATCGCACCACCCTTGATCCAAGCGAGAGTTTGTAATAACAACCTTACAATGGATTTTCAGAGTTGCAGAATATGCCCATGGCAAGTTTAAATAATATTTTTGATAACTTCTTTTTTGGTATATCGTCGTCATTGTATTATATATAAACGGTAGTCGCCGCTTTTGTTCTAGTACTGATGAAGAATAGAATATTCGAAGCCCTTTATTTTCAACGGTTATTTTATTACTGATCTACCATGATACTGAAAGACTCCAAATTTTATAATCATTTTACAAAATTTCTTCTAAAATAAACTTATGAAATCGACCAACACACGTATAATAAACGAAGGTGTATCTAAAAATGGAAATTTATGTGATCCTTTCGATATTAAATTTTAACTGCATCGTATTTTAAGTTTATGTATCTAGAATGTAGAGGTACCTATATCTTTTTTTGCATAGTATTAAAATTTAACGAAGAGATCCCTCTCACTCTCCTATTGCATATTTGAAACAGTTGGGTAAAACAGCTGGGATGGTTTTATTAATTTTTTACATAGCTTTACTATCATATAGATTTAGATTAACTAAATTATTGAATATATGATAGTATTTCTGGCTATTTTACAAGTATTGGTGATTGAAAATGATTGAATCCTCTTTATCAGCAGTTCAAAATTGTATTTAGTACTTAAAAATAATTAAGCTATATACTTCTCATTAAAGATGGTCATATTGTTGTTGTATTCCTTCAAATTTGTTGACTGTAAGAGAAAAGTGTAACAGTATTTACAAACCCTCTAAGGGCCTATAGTGAAAAGACTTTCTATTTACGAGAATTTCAATATGAACGAAACGAATGGAAGAAGAAGCGACAAGAAATTTACATCGACGAACTCACCGAATAGGTATGTATATGAAGGATTCTTTAAACACAAGCACTTTCATTTATTCGCACAGAGCAGAATGCAGAGGCTTTCTTTTGAAAATAATAATAATAATAATAAAAAAACACCAAGAATGAAGTACTTTTGAAAATAAGATTTTTCTATAAGTACACCTGATTATACTGATGTCATATGCAATCTATCACCGTAATAACTGGATTGAAAAACAAGCTTGACAGAAGACGATATGAAAATATGTTTAATAAAGCTTTGATTGCATTCAAATTTAATATATAATATTATTCGTTGTTTTGGTATTACTTAAATAGACATCAACGTCCGGTCGTCTGAAAACGCACCTGCCTCCAAACTGAAAGACGAACCGACAAAATAATTAGGAATTCTTGAATTGAGACGACTAATTGCAGTGCAGTCTTATATTATATATAGTCGTTTTCCCCTTCTTATAAGATCTATTGATAAATGAACTTTTGTGTGTTCTTGTGACAGCTAAAAAGAATGATGACAACATATCATAGAACGATATTGATAACAACAGAGACCATTTGAAATAGACAAGTCATTTCTTAAGTTTTCTTCAACAAAATAACAACCAGTGAAAGCAAACAATAACAAAATATAGTTAACAATGTCATTAACAGCCAGCAGCAACTATGTAGCAGCAAGAAACGATATCGATGAAATTGACATAAAATACAGTAGAATTGATTAAAACGGATATGTTACAAGCAACTTCCTGATAGAATCTGTTGTTTCCGACAGCTAGAATGTATAGTATAGCAATAGAGGAGATGTAGACATGTTTAACAAGTGGTTGGTCAAATGCTTCCACATGATCTCTGATAAAGCCAACGGCAATAATAGTAAATTCCAACAGGTCTCTTTGAATTTGACTGATTCCACAAAAATCTTTCAAACAGATACTTTTAAATGGAGGGCAATGCAATTAATTGTAAGTGAAGAACGGAAAAATATCAGATCCACGATTATTACCCTATTATGTGTAAAGATACGAGTTGATACGTTGTAAAGTTGTATTTAGAATTTATAGAGAACAAAAACGGTCATTTTTCTATCTCACACAAATGTCAACACAAGATGGCATCTATCGTATGGTCTTGTCACGAACTTTCCATTCATTGCCTTCTGCATTAAACTGCATGCCTGGTGCACGAAAAGAAAGTAAATTACCTCACTTGGAAACGCTCTTTCTATTTCAATTCCGTGAATTTACTTAACTTTATTATATGAATACTACCAGAAATACTTATCCTTAGAGTTACTATTAAAGAATAGCAAAAAGTCCTTATAAATAATACAGAAAGGGGGGTTATTGGAATAATTCAAACGACTACTTTTAACAATATCATCTATTGGAAGGAACAAAAGAAGAAATTTGAAAGAGATTAATAAAAAAAAGTCTTCGAACCTTTTAAAAGTACTTGCAATTTGAATTAAATGCTTTGGTGCCTGTTTGAATATCGTTTAAAATGTGTTAGATGGAGGATGGAGGTGAACACGAACAATTGCTATCCCAGCACCAATGGCGGCGAAAACTTATTCACCAACCCAACAACAACAAATAAAAGATTTCAGTCTTTTGTTACCCAGAAAAAAAAAGGGCGAAGGTCTAGACTCGTTCCATTATCAGAACACACCGGGTCCAGTCTATATTTGAAATATATTTTTCCAAATTTCACCCAATATGTTTAAAATACAATTGAGAAGTTTTGTTGATTAAATCGTACTCCAATATATGGTTTCAATGCACCAGATCTCATCAAATGTCTAGCAAGTTTCTAAATTACTTGTTTTATTGTTAGCATAAAGGTGAACAATGAATAATTCCTAATTTATCAGTTGATTCTACAAAAAACCCCAAAATAAAGAAACTTATATTTGTTAAATTTAATTCGGTCGAGTTGTGAAACGATGTTCAAATGGGTTGAACAGATAGTGGAGACAGAATGAAGACGGAGGCGCATCAGAGGAAATGACGGTAATGGCGGATACGGAACTAATGATGTTCAGGAAATGAATGAACCAGGTACTAGAAAGACAAGAGACAACAGGTGTGGACTTTTGTACATACAACAACTAGACAGAAACCGTTAAAGCATGAAATCAACGTTCTAATGACGTTGGTGATGATCATGATCATGATGATAATCATCATAATGCTGGTGATAATGGTGAGAGGAAGAGAAAGACTTGGTTCAGAATGCCGAGGAACAACTGAGCTTTATCTCAATTAGTCTGTTATTTGTATTTATTTACTTTATGTATTTAATTACGACGCTTGTGGTTGTACACTTATTGTTACACATTCTGTTGTTCATCGTCAAAACTGCATCTTCCGCCTTTTCGATCAAAACAGATTAGAAGAATGGAAAACGGCAAATAATTTAAGGAAACCTTCAGATCTTAGCTGTAGCACAATTGGAAACAAAGCCGGAATTGTTTAATTAACATTTGCCAAGAAAAATCGCTAATAAAATTAAATAATTAGTACCTATTTTGAGTGAATTTAGGACGAAAAAATTTACACATCCTTCAAACATTTCGCAGCTAGTTAAACAACAATATCAACAATTGTTAGAAATAGGTCGCAATATAATAAAAGAAATTTTTGTTTTATTTTATCGCTAATTAAATAAGTGACTAAATAACACAAAAATGATAATTAAATACGTTCTAGTTTTCAAAAAAATAAAAATAAAACAAAAATTGCTATTGTGATAATAGAAACTTTTGAACTTCATCATTATGGATGAATGTAGAATTGTAGAGATGTTTAATTAATTCAGGACTAAATCCTTTTCACTTTTAATTCGTAACAAGGACTGTCTAAAACATACAATTTGTACACGTAACCAACCAACCTACTGGACAAAATCTAGATTAGAAAACAGAAATTTTTATGCAAATCTAGGGACAGATTTTTATCGTTGTAGAATTCACTTCATTTCCTAATGTACACATTACACATATTATGACTAACAATAAGAATAATAGAGATGTGTGAGGAAAATACATGCAAAGTTAATCATTTAGTGTGTGCCAAGATGCTAAGTATTTTAAAAATTAAAACACATATTTTATTGTTAAAACACTTTAAAGACACAAAACAAGTTTCCTGTCAGGAAAAAATTTCCTTTTCTAAATAAAATTGTTTACTGCGTAAATTTGGTGATTATCTCATTTATTAGAAATTACCAACAATTTTGGATGTTCTGTGATTCATAAATAAAATCTGTGATTTATTATTTATGGCTTTAGTAGAAAAATCTATTAAAATTATGTACCTTATTTGTTTGATTTGGTAACAGATTTTCATAATCAGATCTATCAGATTGTCGACAATTTACGAAACAAATTTGATAATAGAAGATATGATCGCTTTAAAGTTTTATAATAGAACAGTCTGACATAAAAGATGATAAATTTACAATATTTTAGATTGAGATACGCTCAGTTCAATATCAGTCAAACGAGATTTCTATTTGCAGTTTGAAAATTTTCCCACTGTATCGCAGCTTGTCGGTACATGAAAAAGGATTTACTTATAGTGTTTTCTAAATGTCGGCAATAAAGAAAAAAATATGTAGAGCCAATATTCCCGCATGTGGTCTTTGTTTGTTTAAATGGATCTCAACTAATAATAAGTTGCCCCTTCATATTTTCGCTTATCCAATAGTCGCCCATTCAATGCACAACACAAATCTATTGAAAATTCGAATAAGGAAAAAAAGAGGAATAAAATGGCGGATATATTAAAGGAGTAAAACGAATGGCGGTCCGATAGGAAATGAGCTGCATAAAAACTCCCATTTCGTAAAATTACTAATTAAAAAGCTTGTCTTTAAATTATTATTTTCCCTTAAAGGTATTGTGTATTAAAAAAATTCCATTTACTGATGCATGACTAACAAGGAAAAATATTAATATTTACTAAAATTCCCCAAACTTGTATATTTACGTGTAATACAAATTCAATATCAGTACTGTTTCAGCTTATCGCCAACACTCCATTATTAGTCAACTGCATTATGCAGACAAATAAGCGAATATAAGGGCAGAGATTCGTTAGTTATGCCGTTTCGGGCAATGATAATGCATGTATCTCATATTATATGCCAACAACACATCACTATTTAGAGAGCTTTATTAACACCAATCCATCAACTTCAAAAATATGCTACAAAATATATGTGCTCGTGCCAACTAATAATGGAGGGTTGAGACAAACAAGTATATCGTGTGTCGGTGGGCCTGTTACCGATTTTACCAACTGATTACAAACGGAATCAATTCATTATTATGCCGTTTAATTGGTTAAAGTAGTTTTTCATGTAAAATCTTAACAAGGGCGTGTTAGGCACCGATTAGACTTTAAATCTTAACCAACTGAAAAAGTGAACATTTATTCAAATTAGGTGTAGTTTTGTTGATTTATTTAAAAACTCACCCTTTATAATTTGAATATTTCTATTATTTTATTTAAAATATTCTATTATTGATGAATCGTTGTACTATATTTATCTCAATAATTTTTGTTCATGTCGTCAATGGTGATATTGTTACTAGTAAAGGGCTGGACTGCTAACGTTGCCGATTTATTCTTATCTAATTGCATCGCGGGTTTGTTCGTTCGCATCGTGTGTTGTAGAAACAGTTCTGAACTGTTCATAATGAATTATTCATTTGTCGACTATATCTACTTAATCACTGTGACTTGTTTAGGACCTTTTAGGGTGCGCGACAAGCCAATTTATCAAACACTAAATCACTGAAAATGTCTTGGAGAAAACCGAAAAAAAATAACTGAGCTTTGACAGGAATTGAACACGAGACGTATTTTTTTGTCCAACTATATAACATATTAACACTCATTTGATACAAATAGTTACAATTAGTACGTTATTCAGTATTAGTGAAATGTTTGAATCAATAGTTAAAACAATTGGTATAAATGGAATTTGTGGATCACACGAATTAGGAGCTTAGAGTGGTAAATAGTTGAATGTAAATTCGTGCAATGCCTGAATCAGAAGCTAAATAAATACACCACTAATCCCTTTAAAAGTTTTAACAAAAGTCAACAAGGACTATTTTGGCAGTTAAACAGTATTCTGTAAGCAAGGCCGCGTCAAGTTTTCGTGAACGACCTTCTCTCCACCCATTCACAGCGAAGCAGAGAGATAGAAATTCAGTCAGAAGATGACGGTGAGGAATACTTTGTTACAGAATTCCATCGATTATCCGGTAGCAACAATTTCGTACGTTATTTTGCAACAATAACAAAATTTCATCAGAAAATAGAGCAAATTTCAGTGAGGCCAAAGGTAAATGTAACACCATGTGTGTTCTTTAATATCTTAAAGATTCAAGAATCTCGAGAATTTGTCACACGCCTGATGATTGTTGCTGATTTGTTATCCTTAATTATTCTAATTTATTTATTGTTTAATATTTATTAACTTGTTTACATTCAATTTAAATATCTTACCTGTTCTATAATTTTTTTTTTGTGAAGGTACATTACAAGTGAAAATATCTGCTTGACTTTAGTTTGCTTTTACTCACCTTTCTTCGTGGTTAAAACTTTTTAAAACTTGACAGACGGATAACTAAATACCAAAGTATTTGTAAATATAAATATTAATTTATTCACATTGAAACGATCCACCTTCAGGATATTTGAAATTGAATCCCATCATCTTTGAAGATTGCATTTCATAAGTTCAACGATCCAAAAGCTGACGCACTTTATTGGTAGGAAGCCTCATCTCTTTTAAATTAATATTTCGTGCCAACTTTCATCTATATTAGAGATGAATCGGGCAGACGAATTTCGTTGAGGAGAAACGAGGAGGAGGTGGAGGAGGCGCTCCTCTTCTAATAACACCATACAGGGCTGGCCGAAAGTTCTGGGAGGCTGGAGGCGAAATAGTTTTTATACACCAGACCCAGTAGAACTCTCAGCCAGCAATGAGGCTAAACGATTTTTTGATGTCCATAATTATAAAATGAAGGCATTTTTGTCCATTTCAGAAACACCGGGCGCCTTCAAGCCACTTCAGAACCGGCCCTGACATAACATTTAGAAACTTATTTCATTGGTGTAACTCTAATGTAACCAATGAATAAAATATTCTATTTACATAAACATACAACAAATATTTTTGTTTTTGCGTTAAATTTGAATTTTAAGGTATTGTATTTCACTAATTTCAATAAATTCCAATGTCGAATAAACTATGCTTCTTTGTCAAAATCTGTTAGTTTTTGTTTTTGAAAATATAAATTTATTCAAAGGATGGGTATAATACAAGAGTTGTAAAAAACAGAAAATGTACAAGAAGCTCCCAAAAAAACTTGGAAATGATTTTGTTCCACGTACAGCAAGGTTGTACTTTCTTGAAAAAAAAAGGCTACCGAATCGGTTATTAAGTTTGTAAAATTATTTCTTATTAATCATTTTAAAACCCTTATCAGTCGCCTGCAAGAACAGTACTCTATGTTGGAGGATCGTTTCGAATTTTCGTTGTTCTATTAAACTGACAATGAGTTCAGGATCAAAATGTAAGATTAATTGTGTCTGTGGTTTTATATAAACTCTATCAGTTGTCGGAGCTCTATTTTAAAAATTTCACCACCTAATACATTACATACCTGAACTGTCCACAACAATTTTAAAACAGGATTGTGTTATTTTGATAAAAACCTGTAGTGTTATTCTCCATCTATGTTTCTATTTAAAATTCGATATTAACGAAACCGTAAAAATCGCGATTTATTAGATTCGGATCAAAATAGAAATTCAATCCCACAGCAAACAGATCAGCCCATAATATTGTAGGTGTTTTCAATTTACCCTTAAGTGGGAATTGGTGCTGGGTGGCGGTGTGTGTGTGTGTGTGTGTGTGTGTGTATGTGTGTGTGTGTGTGTGCAAATATTGATTCCACAGCATGTGATTTCGTTTTTGACATTGATATGTTTGAAATTCTATAATTCTACTTTAACGTGAGTTTTATTGTATTTACAAAAGCCACCACCCTTCAAGGGTCTCTCCTTTCCCGATGTTAATGTACGAGACTGGAAAATCGATTCCTATCTATGTAGAATTCAAATTGAAGTAGTATTCAATCGGATTTTAATTATTATAGAGATTTAGTTATACATATCTTTACAGATACGTATTGATAGAAAATGGGAGGAAAAAAAAAACAACTTGATGTGGCGCAGATGAGTATTCGTTTCAAAATAACGTTATTGAATTGAATCGGAAGTAATTTTCTAGGTTTTTTTTTGCTAGCTAAGCAAACTCCAATAATAAACGGTTGCCAATGTTTTTGCCAGTGTTTAAATCCGTTTGGAAATCCTCATCGATTTAACTTCAATTCCGACCGGATCTCTACCAGTTTTGCTCTTTCCTATAAATGAATCCCTTAGTAAGATAGGGTAGTACAGAAATTTCTATTTTTGTCTTTTGATTTTGTTGGAGCTATTCATTACAACACATTTCCTAAAAATCTTTTATGTACCTGAAATATATGAGAAATAAATAGAAGTGGAAACAAGAGATGCTCAGTTTAAAAACGCGACTAAAATTTAAGGGAAACTCGAAATTCTCTTTTCATTTTGTTTACTTCTAATCTTCATATTTTTCATAAATTTCATCTTCTGTTTTATATTATTTTATGTTCATACTCTTGTTGTTGTTGTTGTTGACACTTTGAATCATCTCATATGTCTGCCTATCAATTTAGGATTGGTTAATTTGCATATTAGCCGATGTTATTCTGCATCGTTGCACATAACAATATTGATTGAATTGCTTTGCCTATATAGAGAGTTTATGAGTGAGTTTCAGTTTGAATTGAAACCATGATGATTTCACACTAACATTCCTTGTTGAATTATCAACAAATATTTGCTGGAAAGACCGGCTTATAGTAGATAAATTATATTCCATTAAGTTTTGAACCAATCACATATAATTTCAGTTTAATTAAGAATTAGAAAAAACGAAAAAAGCTAATATAGTTAATAGATAACTATGAAAAAATCAATTTAAAGACTTTATTGAATTTATAACATTAGATACATTAGTCACTTAGAAAATTATCAGAGTGTTGGAGTGTTGCAGGCGCTCTCATATGGTGCGATTGACGTACAATTGATGGCATAACTTCTTGCACAGCAGGTAATCCTCTAGTAGCATCTCTTATAAATTACATTACCATCTGGGTTCCTTTGAGTTTCTATTAGACTTAAATTATACACCTTAAGGCAGCAATTTTGTTTTGATACATTACAAATGTTCAAATATTCAAACACTCCATCATCTTTAAATTATTTTGTTTTTATAGGAAAAATAGATTTATATACTTAGTCATTTACATATAAATTAGTATGTAGGTATAGGAGCAAACCGGTGAATTAACCGAGTCCTGATAAACGTTGTTGTCCTCCAATAACACCTTCAGTAGAATCCTTTGTTAATCACGCATATTCTTAAAATGGTGGCAACATTTTTCTAAAAAGTACCTGCTTTTAGGAACAAATCTCCCTTTTTCTGTGCAACTGTTTATCTATTATTGCTGCTGTAGTAAACCGACTCTTTTGTGCGGTCCTATCGCAAAGTAATTCGACGGTGAAAGTCAATATTCACAAAATTTCCAAGACTGGTATACATCTTCATGATTTTCTTCAAATGTAATAGTTTGAATTTCAAATATCCCAAATAACGTGTGTACAGTAGGTACTTGAGAAACTGTAAAATATCGTACCATATATCGACAACATATCAGAATAGTAGAATTGTAACGATACAAAACCGGAAGGACATGTTTTATTCATTCAAGGATTTTGTTGACATAGCGATACATATCGTCAACGTCAACTATTCGTGTTGGGTAGTTCGAGTAATATGCAAAACATGTTGTACATATGGACATGTTGACAATGTTTTTTTTCTTTTTCTAATTACATATATGTAACGTATTGAAAATGAGAGATAGAAATGTTAGTCGACATTTCCGGTGTTTTTTTGTGGGAAAAAACACCGTTCTTCTGGTGAATTTGTATGAATGTGCATTTTTTACTTTTAGGCTCTTTGAAGTGGCGCATTCCATATTCAAATTCCGCAATAACTGGAGAAATACGACTACCATTACTGAATTCCATATTAATGCAGTCACCGTTAGCAGCTTTTTGGTCGATAATACAAAACTAACTACGTCCTGGAAAGGGTGGTTTGTTAGATGTTACAAAAAGGGTCATTATTATTATTATTAATATCATTCACAGCCTCTTTGTATGAGATTTTAGTTTAACATAGTCTTTTTGAAACGCCAACCAAAAGCTTGATTTTTTATTGGTAGGCAAATTTTTTTATGGACAATCACGTATTGAAGCCAATTGTGCTACACTGACTTGTGTTTCTTAGCTTTTGGGTTCGTTGTCGTAAAACTGAAAAGAACTTTGAATAGTTTCCTGATGAATGTTTACCGATGTGCCTGGGGCTGAAATTTTCTTTACTTCTCTTATCAATGTTATCTATCTTGACGGAGATTGCAACATTCAATCCAGGTCACCAGTTTCGTTTCTTTCTAAATCCGGCTATTAGTGCAACATTTTAACAGCTCCTTCTTTCTATAGAAATAAAAAATGTATATAACATCAACACTTTTAAAATGAACAGAAGAAAAAGAAAGAAGAGGGACGAGAAAAACGACCCGGAAACAGTCTATACAGTATTGTTGGTAAAACTTTTTCAAAATAGTTTTAGTACAACTCAATTCAAGTTTAGTCAACCAAATATAAACGAAAAATTACAACAAATGTTGCATTTAATCTATCGTTTTTTATCATTTTGTGCCCTTTAGCGTGGAAAGTTTCTATCAAAAACCCCAACTTACAGTTCAGTCAAAAAGTTCGTATTAGTTTGTTTTTTATTTTTCCTTAAAAGATGCCTCTACCCCGGATATTGCTATTGTAAAAGTAACAAAAAAAACTGTTCGATATAACTGCATTGGATGAAGTTTTATAAAAGCCGATGTGCTTTATTTCAAGCAGACATTTCCTCTATTATTATATACTCTCTTGCAAAGTTCTGACACTTTTGCATCCGTATTTCTGTTAGATTATCATAGAATTTTCGATAATAATAACAATAAAAGTTTAGATACAAACATATAATCTACATACTTTTATCATTTTATATTATCCAAACAAATTTTCATTACTTTGTTTTCCCGTCGATGCACATATCTGGAAAATATATTTGAGGAAATGCAAACTAGACGCCCACAAATTTCAACAAATCATAATTCCAGTTGGAACTTAGTCGTGCAAAAACTCGTGCTTGAAGAAAATAAATTTTGGACTTTATCCAAATATAGTGGATGCTTCTAGCTATATAACGTAATTTGCTGTTGTATAAGAACAGAAAATTATTTCTAAAATTTGTTAATATCAATAGTATGTAGAAAATTGATGTATTGAAAGTTATTTATGATTTTTTTCTTTTTTCATTGCAGGTAAGTTCTTGGTTGCATTTTTCTACTTTATCACTTCTATATAACGCTTGGTAAGTTCATAATTTGTATTCAAAATACTGTAGAAATCCTAGTTCTTCATGAACTCATTTGCAAGATATGCACCTATGCGGGTAAGCTTGTAAATCGCAACTAGATAAGGGTGGTATAGTTATTAGAGTAAAGGGTTAAAAGCCGCTATCCTATGAATAAACGGGCTTAAAGATATGTAATGAAACCCTTTGTGTACCACTATCTCTTCGTTATATATTTGTTTAATATACAGAGACCAATAACTATTAGTTTTCCCATTTACATGTTAGCGTTTATTTTAAATTACTTTTAAAATGTAGATAGTTTTCGTTATAAAAGAACACTATATACAGATAAAAAGTGTACAGTAGAAAGTCAGTGTTACTTTATAATTATAATCCTGTTAATATTATACTTACTTACATGTTTCCAGCATTATGCAAAGTGTTTAGTCGGATTGTTTTTATTATCCGACTGGTTAATGATTATTCATAATTGCTCCAACATCAGTTGTAAATAACTTTGAGGCTTTAACATTTACCATTCGTTTCAAGTAATTTTGTTCTTAAGCTTAACGATATTAATCGTATCTATTTCATGCACCACTTTCTGCTTGATATAAATGAAAATACATAATCGTGTGGAAAATTAACATATTAGCTTATATTATAATTTCTAGTGTTTTATACTTTAGTTTAATAGTAAATCTCTATGCAGTTTTGGCATTACAACCAATTCTATTCAACAATGCACGCTATAAGTTCTATGATAAATCCTTAAAGTTCGTGCATAAGATTTGGTTTTGTAGATATCATGAGATTCAAGAATTTGAATTAGATTGACCCAACAACATGTATCTACTAGAACAGTGCTTTCCAAACTTTCC
>JAZBHA010000375.1:58328-74517 GCA_037464855.1 Iselma pallidipennis | reverse complement strand
ATCCGGACAAATCGCTAATCCGATCGCACCCCATGCATTTAATTGTCCGGATTAAAGAGGTTACACTGTATTTATAAAATAATAATGATTAAATATTTAGTTTAGTTCGTTCAAATATTTAAGGTTTTTTTAGAGAATCATTCATAGTGGAAAAGTGTCAGGATTAAAGTATAGCTATTTTTTATCCAAGTAGAACATGAAATAAAGAATATGTTTCCATCTTGGTAGCACTATGTGCAATTTCGTATTTTCGTACACGTATACGCTACTAGAACTCCGGAAGAAAATATAAATTGCCGTCCTTTGACATTTACTGTCATCAATAAACACCGCTCGATTTTTCACAGGCGTTATTCGACGTCTATTAATCATTGGACAGATGGTTTGAAGACGGTCGATTCTAAAGGAGAACGTTACCAATAAATACACAATAATATGTAGGATGTATAATACATAAATATATTTTACTTCACCTTGGTGGAAACCCTTGCAATTACACTACCATTAACGAAAAATAAACGTAGAGAGGGTACGATAATTGCTTTAACCTTTTATTACCCATATAGATAATAAACAACAATGTGGAATGCTAATTAAACGTAATCCTGCTTTGAGCTAATATCTAACAACAAGATCAGGTGGTTCTCATCAAGACCCAACAAAATTCTGTAGAAAATATTCATAGTTTTTGTACATTAAATTGATCTAATACGATTATTTTGAACAATTTTGAAGTTAGTTTACTATAGGGAAGGGTTAACTAAATGGTCAGAATGAAATTTACATATTTTATACGCATAATGAGTACACCATGGTTCTTGAAACTCTTACACTCCACTTAACAAAAGCTTATAGAAATTGAACGAGAACCATTGCTATTCCAGTTTAACAGAAGCTAAGGAATTATCTAATGTAAAGTACTCGATAAATTTTTTGTTAAACATCAACGAGCACTAAAACTTTATCTAAATCCTTCTGATTTATTATGAAGAATTACATTGAAATTTCTAGTTTTCTTTTGTATTTTAACTCTCTTTAATCTTAAATATATTCTGGAAAAATGTTTACTTTACAAAGATTTATTAAATTTATCATGATTTAGATTGTAGCTGTAGCTATGCAACCATTATAAATTCAAAGCATGTCAGTTCTAATTTAAAAAAAAAGATACCGTAGATAAGGATTTTCCAGTAAACCGCGCCAGCCAGACTTGTACTGTATTTATCGAAATTTCCGCTATCTATTTTAAAATTCCACATAATTTATTCAACAATTAATTTTAACAAAAAAATCACATCCTCCTATTTCTTTATAATCCGTTCATCTAACCATCACTTTTTTTTTTTGAATTTTATTAATCATAACTTTAAAATATTCAACTATCATAAAACAGTCTTAAACACAAACTTGGATCGTCTTTAATGAGACCATTCCAGCTTTCATTTTGACGCTTTTTCAGGTTTATCATCTTGAAATATCTATGATGTAATCGTGAATCTCTAAATAGTTTCAAGTTGAAATAATTAGGTGAACAGTTTCGGCTTTGGAAATCTTCCCCTTTAGCAGCATGAATTACCAATTAGATATCTCTATTAAAACGCCAACATGCTCAGACTAAGGCTTTTATGGAAATTTAATAGGAGAATGTTCTCTTTTACAAACTGGGCCATTCCCACAAAATGCTACGCTAATAAATATGTTTCAGTTCGCTTTTTGAGCGTAATTCGTGTGCCGTCTACAAGGTATTTGTCTGAAATTAATTCATTCAAGTCCGTGCTGCCGTTGAAGACGTGAAATCTTATCGAAATTACGTGTGTAAAAGCAGAATAATTACGTAAAAAAAATCCAAAGCACAATATTGAATAAGGAGATATTTATATAGGAATAGCTAAATTAATTTACCCGCAAACGACAAGAGTTTTAAATGGCATAACTCAACAATAGACGAGTTATTGTTGGTTTAATGATAAATGAGTGATGTTTAATTATTATAAAATGCCAAGTTGTAATTCTCCATAAAGTACAACAATAGATGTTGTTTGTTAATAATGCAGTACTTTGAGAATGCACTTTTCCAACGAGAATTGAAAGTTAACAAAAGACAAAGGTTAATTTGAATAAACCCCTCTAGCTTAAAACAAACATATAATAACCAACTATAAAGTTCAAGGAAACTCCAACAATCCACAAAACGAATTATTATTACGAATTGTTTTTTTTTGGATGCATTTCTTCAATGAAGAAATTTTTAAATAAATCAATTGAATTAATGAGAACTTGTCGAATAACGAACGTATTCTTTTTGAAAAATAAAAGTTTGCTGACATGAACATGAAAATTTATTTTATGATAGCATATTTCACCTTAAATAAATAGTATATATACGAGAAGTTTTAGCCCACATTGAGATGATTAAAACACTTTTGGAGATTTACGATGAAGTCGTGCAACTTGAAAAAGGTGTCGGGATTGAATTTCTGTCGGCGTAAAACATAAAAATTCAAGTCGATTTATGTTTTATATATATATATATATAGGTATATGAAATGTTCAACGACCAGGGTCATATATGAACATATTTCACTTAGAAGAAGAGTGAGAAGAAGAAGAAGCAAGAAAAAAAAACTAGAAAGATATTTCAAGATTTCGCTCGCATTTCCATACATTTATACATGTCCATGAAACGCGCCCTGAGAATTACCATTCTTCACTAAATCACAAAGAATTAGGGGTCCACTAAATGTCCGTCCTATCTGCTATTCCTTTATTATTTTATTTTTATTAGAGGTTGTACACGCAATGTCCGTTAAACATATATGTACCATGAAAAAATAGTGTAATGGTCTGTACTGTTGAGCTACAGCTATTTGTGTTCATGATGCAAACAGTACAAGGAGAAAGATAAAAATTTTACCTGTTAACGAATCAAAATCTCAAATGAACTACAACTAGCAGCACAGTGCTTTTAATTCCCATTGCCCATCAATATCCAAAATCTGATTTGTCTCTATCGATAGAAAGCTAAATGTACAAATGGACTCACTCGCTACCTATAAATTACTAGATAGTTTGATATCATACACTGTTTTAACTTGATTTAGCTGAACTAAAGTTATATAGTGGCAGTTATTACAGATGATTTCACCCGCAAAATTAAACACTACCACATACTATATGAAAAGAGTATTTTGTGGAGTTTTCCGTTAAACCAAAATGAACAAGATTTCCGAGTGTATTGAACAATTGTTACAATTTGAAGGGAAAGTTTTATTTTAATTAGAATTATTTAGTGCGGTCCTTATAGACTGGTGTTGCGGTTCACCCACGTCCTGTCCAAACTTAATTGCTCCTTGGCGAGTCTCAGACTTGCTATTTTGTCAGATATCGTTTCAACAACAACAACAACAGCTACGACAGTATTATCCCTGTCCTTTAGTAAATCCCACATCGGTGGTCTAACTCACGATGATAGTTACATGAGTCAACAATTGCTATACGGGGTTTTTACACATGCCTTCATCATTTATCTTTCTAACGAATTAAACCAGTCTCCACATACTACTCCTTCAGGATGCTATTATTGAAGCTTATCGTATCATATCATAGGTATATTTCTCTTTATAATCAGATTCTTTATTTGATTCTGTAAGCACTGTTTTTGTCAAAACGATTGAATAAATTGAAATGGATGCTAATAAAAATAGTTTTATAGAGGAAAAGCTTCCGTTGCTCGTAATCTTTGAAGTATTGCGTTGGAATTCATAAATGTTAAACGGAAGGAAATATATCATGAGAACTAAACGCTTTAGTTTTGAAATATCAGTAGCAAAATATTTATTTCTTCTTTGCATTTTTCTAGATGAACGAACAAAGTTGTGGTATCCTATAGTAGGACTATCTTAAATGCAATACGTACAATTGCGGAACCGTAATAATATTTGAATTTAACTATTACATGAATTAGTGATAAGACAAAACAATATGTAGTAAACTAACAGGATTAAGTATAGTTTAATGTGATACAATATTGTAAGTAGTAAACGAACTTTATAATTGAAGTTGAAATTTCTATCATTGCTCGTAGCAATCTAATAACAGTGGAATCCTGTAATGCGAAAAGGATCATTTCATGTTCGTATCACAGTAATATTCAATTAGAGTGGCAATTTTTTGGCACTGAAATACAACATATTAAATTTCTAGTACTAGAGTTTATCGGTAAAACAAAGTTTATACAATTTAACTTATAACTTCATATAAACATAATGTTCTTATTAATGTTTGGAATTATAGATCCGTTGTCGGAATACTACACTAATGGTTACCGCTGTACATATAAATATAATTTCATACGTATATTTAAACATTGAAGTTTAGCTGAAGTTCTGGAAGATAATTGTAATACGATAACTGGTAAATTCACCTTTTAATGACGATAAACATACGTAAAATCCATTGTTAATAAAGTGAATAGTGGTAGATATATGTATAAACTACAAATGGGCGGGTAGTGTGTATGCACCTATTGTACTTATATAGATTTACATAGAGGGAGAGATAGGGTTCCGAATCAATAATAAACACGATTTATGAGTTCTAATCACGCTCCAGACATGTCTTAATCAAACTATACAATATAATCTCCTTCCAGATTTGATAAGATGTATCAGTTATATAACCATAGAAGTTCAAACTATTAATTGAATATTTGTGGTAATGGTTAGCATTTACAATTTCCTCCATGATTACATAACTATGCATAGTTGAGACTCCGGAGGGTTTGCACCGAAAAATGAAACATGGAAAGAATTGGTTGATATTAAAATAAATTTGATAGGAATATCGTAATGGAAGTGAAACGTCGCCTACAAAATTCAGATAGTTAAGTCCATCATTGATCGAAATGCAACATTAAGCTGTCTAACGCCGCTTCAAATTCCGAATTTTAAGACTTCTTACAATATAAAACGGTAGAACATAGCAATGCACTCACGAATTCCTTGGCGGTTCAAATAACATCTACTTGAGTCATCGATCCTTCAAAAAGTTAATGCACATGTATATAGAATTCAATATTGACAGTACATTATAACATTTCCATATTAATAAAGGAGAGATATTCAATAACATAAAATGAGCAAAATTCGTTTCTATAATGTTTCGTTATATTGTAGCTGGTAACTTGTGTTACGTCTTATCTAAATCCTTTTCCTAAACGCGTTCATACCCTTAAGGATAATTAATTAGGACAGAGCAGCAAAATCCACTATTTCTTTCTATATGTTTTTGACAATATTATTGATAGAAAATAGTAGTTGTAATATTTAGTCTTTTTTTTCTAACCGTATGTGTAATTTGTTTCAGTCCCCCCTGACATCATAAACGACGATACCAGTGGCGATTTATCCGTGTCAGAGGGTGAAAATGCGACACTATGGTGTCGTGCAACTGGCCATCCAATACCACGCATTGCTTGGAGACGTGAAGATGGACAACCTATTATTATTCGACGTGGAGCAAGAGATGCTATAAAAGGTAAAAAGCATATACCTACACACACACACACACACACACACATCTTCTCCTCACATTTTACTGTCTATTTTTTACCTGTATCGCATATAGTATATAGTAAACTCCATTTACGATACTTTCTCCATCTCTACCATTTCTTCCATTTCTCGTCGTTTTTCTCGCGCTATTCTGGTCAATTAATATTGTAGCCGTATATTACATGTATATGCACATACTTTCGTTCCCACAGCATCTTTACCAACGACAATCTTTCTAGGAAAATGTTAAACGAGAGAGTGAGCTGTAGGCGTTCTACTAGCGCCATAGCGGAGGCGGTGACAGTACCAAGATATTGTGAATGTTGTAACGCAACTAATTCTTCTTTCTTTGTTTTTTTTTGAGGAGTTTCTGCCTTTTTATATATTCGCTAGGATTCATGTCGTGAATGGCAAACAGCTCTACAAATCCCAATTCAATTGTTGCTTTTTGTTGTAGAACAACATAACATACCTACGACTTCTTTTTGCTTTTATCAAATTAAATCCAGATCTCTGTCAAATAGAACAGAATCCGGAACATTTAGAAATGTTACAATTTTTTTCTGTTACTCTACTTACACTTTAAATATTAAAAATACCCTTTTATCTTTAATATAATTCTTCGATCTATAATATTTATATTCCCTGTTCTGTCTTAAATCATTTTCGTTATCCTAAAATTCCCCTCTAAATTGTTATCATATCATCTACATAAATTGATTTATAAAATATTAGCATTCACTAAGAGATTATTATGAATTTTTCCAGTTGTTTCATAAGTAGATTGAGTGTCTTATTATTTATTGAATAGCACTTCAATCAGTTGCCTAGCGCGGAAAGACGGAGAAATAAAATAGTCTTAGCTGTTTTTTTACAAAAATGTAGTAATAGTAATGAGTTGAAATCTTCCCAATGTTTTCCAGTTTATTGAAGTTATTTATTGCAAATTAATTAACCAACATTGTTTGTTTATTCTTTTCCATAATAGATTTCATTTTATTCGACCTAAATGAAGTAGAAGACTAATTAATTTTTTAATTAGTAATTTTTTTGTATTGAACTGAATTTGATTCTTTTAAAATTCCATACAAAGACCATTCTTAGATATCATCTGATATGTTTTACTTTAGGCACTGACTGTGAGAATGTTGAGAACTGAAATTTTTATAGAATAAGAATATTCTGACAAAATATTAGCCATGTATCTGTAGATATTTTGGTCCTTACGACAGTGAATTATGAATTATTTTCGGGATTAGCCAAGGGGGCAAACAGTTGTGCTTTGCTAGCGGTGGCGGTAACACTACCCGCCAGGTAAGCTTAAATATACCTAGCAAGCAACATAACTGAATATAGTAGGTAGGTACATGTAACCGTGAAATAAATCACCTCCTAGCTTTAATATTTATTCATAAAGGCGGCACAAGAATAATGAACAACTGTTAACTACTGTAAGCGGTTAATTAAATTTATATGCATCCGTAGAGTTTCATATCTTGACAATTTTCGGTGTGCACTTCTTGGAAATTTATATTTACAATAAAAAATGGGACGAGGAAAAAATATAATTTTTACAATTTTTGTTTACTTGTAGTACTAGTTACTGAATTTTACTATTCTATGTTTCTCATTAAAAGTTTTCATTTGATTTTCGAACAAATGAGCAAAATGGTCGTATCTCGAAGAGTTCTCTTGAGAATACCATCTGCAATTATAATAAACTTTTAGTTGCATTTGTAAAAAAGCCCGTGATAAATGTGTAGATAAATGTACAAGATAGAAAATCTCAAATTTGTATTGTCGCCGTACATGTGTACAACAAAAAACACAAAAATGTGCAAAGATGTTCCTGACATTGACAATTTTTCAGTTGATACTTACAATGGAACAAGCCTCCATTTTTGGCGTTTGGATCGAAAACAAATGGGAGCATATCTGTGTATAGCAAGCAATGATGTACCACCGGCTGTTAGTAAACGGATTGCTCTCAATGTAAACTGTAAGTAGTAATTTTATTATTTCCCCCGGAGTTAATGTTTGTTAGAAGTTATTCTGATTATTTTTTGTTTTTACCATCAACCACCACCCATCCCATTTTAGCCCCAATTTTCCAATTCATTGTTTAGTGTGTTGTTTTTATTATTTTGATTCAGTTATTTGAATTGCAAAAATTGTTGGTAATTTTATTTGCATACATATGAACATTACGTTTTTGTATTTTATTTTTATTATTCCATTTTACAAAATAGATTCCATGTAAATATAGACTGTCAGGTTTTATTATGATGGACTATAAAATAAGTCATATGAATCACTTCATTACGTGGAGTGTTTAGGAAAAAGCCATTCAATTTTATAACTATTGCTATGAATAATTCCTGTATTAGAGGAAATGCACCTTACAACTTCCATTCTTTCACAAAAAAAAAAAGTTGCGAACATGTATGTTGAAATTTTTTTGTACCCGAAGCGTCGTCAACAGTTGATGTCTTGAACTAGGACCTTCCCCCATTTAATCCATTTCTATCTAGACAAGTTGGCCAACTCGTTATCGAAAGCTTGCGTGTGAGGGCTGTCGACCTCATTCAACCACCCCCCGCTCAATGCTTTCTAGTCCTTTTCTAACCATCACTACTAACACCACCCATCACGCATCAACTAACTTCTGTTTCAGATAACTTCCTAATTAGTTTACAGCCATGTGTTAATTCCCATGTCCGAACATATGTACTCAATTCGTTCAATAGAAACATAGGGAATTTTGCTAATTTCTATTACTACTACCAATTAATGGGTATTAACTGCAAAACCCAATATTAATTATCATTATTATTTTCATCAATTATATAGATTCATTCATTTCTAAGATTATCCGATTTAATCCCTATAACCTTTTTGATGTTGTTTGGAGGGGGGGTGTTAGTTGTTGGTGGGTTGATGTAATTGTTTCCAACAATTCCCTCTTTCCCTTGTCTACGCTACCCTTCTCTTTTTCAATTGTGTCCCTCTCGCTTTTCAACAGAATAAGTTACGTTTAGCAAAAGGTTTTAATGACGCCTGTCGGCACAACTGCTTTAATACGCTTATAGAAGCTCCCCCATTCTTGTCTTGTTTTCTTCTTCTTCTTCTTCTTTTCTCCTTCTTTTTCTTCAGCTTCTTCACCAGCTTTCAACAAACAAACACCGTTTCCTGCATAATTCACAACTGAGATTTATACTTGAATTTCGTTTTTAATCCTAAATTCAATATCCTGCCGTAACTGGCAACGTAACTTTACCGTTTTTTTTTGCTTCTTCTTCTTCTATTGAAAATTCTATCAAATCGACTTAAAAGAGTGAGGAAATCAAGCGTTACAAATTTTCTATTTCAATTAAATACAAATAAAATTCTTTGTCGCATAATTTTAATTATATAATTCAACTAATATTTTATTGGACTAGTTTCGAATAATCAATGAATCAAAAAACTTGCATACATTTCATTATTTTTGACATAACTGAATGAGAAATTGAATCTATTTAATTCGAATGGAATTATTTTCCGGTTGATCTGAAAAAATAGAACTTTAATTAGTTCCGCTAATAATTTCCTATTGCGCAAATATTTATTGTACAGATTGAAAAACTGTAATTCGACATAATTCGATATAAAGATAAATATCTCCACTATGTCTCGAAAGTTCTACTCTAAATTGTCGTTGTCAAGACAGAAATGGAAAGTGAACACCATATCGTATGAAATAAATCGATAAAGTCTAGAAGAAATTCCATCAAGATGGTATAGGAAGAAAAAAATTGCAAAAAGGATCATATGAAATTATTCCGTCAATCGCAATTTATGATACCCTTCATAATCTCATTTTTATAAATGTGTCAAATTTAATACGAATTTATACGAATCACTATCATCAATAACGCATTATATAATCATATTATAGCACTATATTATAACCAGAAGATAATTAATTTGACTGATTTTTCTAAAATATTTATAATATGTGCGAAATGAGGCAATCCGCAAAATGACCAAAGTCGCAGATAATATGCGAACAATTCGCAGATTGACAGTTTTGTTAGTCATTCTGTAAAATGACTGATATACGCTAGACATCCTGCTAAATTTCCATTGAGTCAGACAAAGCGAAGTTTCACAGACTGATTTCTTCATTATGACTATGCAGAAATAATAATAATAATAAAAGAAACTGTCCTTGCTATATCTTACGCTCTACTGTTCCAAACTTTGGCCCTTTTCACCGGCAAACAATCGTACCTTACTCACTATTTTCATAAGTAAATGTGTATCTGTTGATTATAGATGACAGTCTAGACAATAGTTATGCACAGTATAACGGTCAAATTTGCGTGGTAGACAACGTAGAAACAAGCGGACGGAATAGCCCCGATCTACTCTAATTCTTGCTTGCAATTTATCGTTATTTTCCCTGTTTGCTAAATTTCATCCAGTTGATTACTTTGTATAATTTTAGTAATTGTAACGGTAACCATATTCAGATTTAAATGATACCCCCAAAACTCGTTCATTTTAAATGAAGTACTCCACATTACACCAAAACACAATAACCGTTATAATAATAATAACAACAACAATAATATAACAACAGTGAAAGATGAGCAAACTCTTAATGTATGATATATAAATGTGTACATAAAGAAGTTATATTATTTTACTCTTGAGAATTCACACATAGTATATATGGAATAGAAATAAGACTAATGGCTTGTAATCTGAACAAACTCAAGTTTACCTATCTTATGTTAGTTGTGCGAAACTTATTTCCGAGTAATACCCTATTTCTGCACGTTTGCCCTTTTTTTCGTTGTTGTACTCATTCGATTTTTAATTAAAACCAACTTCCGTGTAGTATATTCTAGACTTTTTATTAGTGTAATTATTGGTAATAAAACCGAAACTAATTCTACAGTAGAACGTATTTAAAGATTTAATTGTTGTTAAGTAAATAATAAATTTTGAGAATTGAATGCAAACATTTCGATTTAACGGTATCCAATAAGGACAAAAGCAAATTGAAAATACGGTATAATAAAGTTGCTAAATATTCCCGGCGCATCCGCCAAAATTGCGCACCTCACGTCAATTATAATTGATCGGTGTAATACTTTTATATTAAGTATAGATAATAATAAACAGGTAAATGTTGTTTAGTAATAGACAGTAACAAGTGTAATTGTGATTTACGATTATTACTCTTCAACACTTTTTCATTTTAAGGAAATAAATTTGCTGAAGTGCTAACAGGAAGTTTATATTAAACAAAACGTGATCTACCTTGTACGATGTTGCTGTTGATAAATTACCTACTTTTCAACAATTTTACATTTTGTATAAAATGTATCGTTTTATGGCTTATCTTAGAAATAAATGAATATTTTACTTTGTATTGTAACTTTTCAAATTCGAAAAAAGAAAATTGTTTTGAAACGAACCCTTTTAAAATGGATTAATTGTAAATTCATTCCACAATTTAATTACTAGTTTTGTAAAGTATTCATGATATGAAAATGTAAATAGTTATCAGTTGGATTGTAAGTGTCAGTCTGATGAAGCATACCAATTCAAACAAGTGACATGACCTAGTGGTTGCCATAATGGGAACTTGAAATAGGTGTAATCCATTCTAACTTTGAAGTTCAAATCTGGATATATGTTCGCAACTGTCAGAAGTATCGTTTTTCAACGTTCAACTTCTACCTTTGCTTACTGTACGCCCGTTTATTACACATATAGCTCTCAATTAAATTACTTTCATATAACGTATGTATATTCACAAACATAACAGTTTGTAATTTTGTTGCCCCAGAAAATATAATGTGGACAAACACTGATATTTGTTACAAATTCTATTATTAATTATTTTTGTTTATTATCTGTTCTGGTTTACAGTTGCTCCAGTGATAAAAGTACCAAATCAACTATTGGGTGCTCCACTAAACACATCAGTCCAATTAGAATGCTATGTAGAAGCGTTCCCCAACACAATCAATTATTGGGTGAAAAATAGAGGCGAAATGCTACTAAACGGGTAAGTTCTCTTATACTACAATTCAATTACGTCCATAGGTAATTGATACAACCTTTAATTAATTAGATGAAATGTGATACTTAATTTGCTACTAAATTATTACAACGAAAAAAGATTTGGTTTGCGGCTAAATCTTTTCTAATAACTTAGCTAACTGAAAAATCTTTCATGTAAAAGTCGCTGTAAGCTGAATTTATTTGATTTACTTTACTGAATCGCTTCAATAATTGCATTAGTTGGGGAACATTGTCGGCATACAAATATGCATGCTTGCTTTTTATTTTTGGTAATTTCTAGTGAACAATATAACATGCTATTTTTCTTTGTTTTTGTCCGCTTATAGATAAACACCTATTAGAACAACGTGTAAAAATTTATTTCGTCAAAAAAAAGGGACGAAGAAGAGTAAACAAGCCCACATTCTCTTTTAGTCTCTCTCATAACATCTATACACATATACACATTTACCAGCGTGTCTACATAAAGCTCTGAGAAATTTACTAACGGGTTATATTTCAGCAGAGAGCGACACGCACAAAATGGACTGAGAAAACAGCCTTTGTGCGCTTTTGTGTGCTCGAAATTTATACTCAATTTGTGTCATAAATTTTGTTTGGAAACTAGACGCGAATAAAGTTTATAAAACTCAAGTTTTGCCCTCCCGCAGAAAATTAATTAATCATACGTTAGTACGTGTGAAGTTTACAATCAACTTCGTTGTGACATGTCATTTTTTTTTTTGGTAGATATTGTATAAGAAATGATCTACTCTATATCATGAAAGTTTGTCTGTATTTGATAATTTTTAGAAAACTTTACTTTTATCAAATAGGAAAATAAAGTTTTTGGGAAACAGTGGTGGAAATAAGCTCGAAAGAATGATGTTTCTAAGAGGTAGATTCTCTGTTACTTTAAGTTTAACAGACAGTTGATGTTAACTTTTAATTAAAAATTAGTTTGAGTAGAGTTCAACTGCAGACGACGGAAAAATTATAGGAAAGTAACTTTATGTTGATTTAAAGTGTAGGAAACAATACGGAAAAACTGTCGAGACTACCTGACAAGATAACTCTCTAGGATCAATCAAAACTAAAATGTTGCATTTATCTATGTCCGATCTAGAATGTTATAAAAGATACACGTTGTACAACGCCAATTCACCTCGAAAAAGGCAGTGCAATTTGAACGTAGAGCTTATTGTTAATTCGACAAGTTATCAATGAAGCTCAAAAACGTCTTGTTTTTTACTGCAGTAGGCAACTGAACTACCACGCACGCAAGGACATACGTTTATCA
Organism: Iselma pallidipennis; assembly: GCA_037464855.1. Taxonomy (NCBI): domain Eukaryota; kingdom Metazoa; phylum Arthropoda; class Insecta; order Coleoptera; family Meloidae; genus Iselma; species Iselma pallidipennis. The sequence continues at coordinate 61,605 of JAZBHA010000375.1, read as the reverse complement.
CGACACACATGGACTATAAATGTTATAGATCGCACTGTATATAAAAATTAGAGTTCAGTATGCGCTGATTAGAAGAATGTGATATTATAACAATGTAGAACGATTTTAAAAAGTCTTCAACCTGAATGGCATCCCTCGGGATCATCCGGTAACCAAACACTATATAGCTTACAATATATAGTCCTATCCAGACAATATATTTATGTTAAAGCAGAATTGTCAATGTCCTTCAAGATTTCCCATGAGATCAAGCAAGACTAAAAAAAATAGTTTCTGTTGTTGCCAGCATACTAACCTTTCAATCAACAAGTTGAAAGTAATATGAAAATCTAAGTAATTTTTTCCTGCATTTTATTTTTTTAATGTCTCAGAAAATTAGAAAACAACAAAAATAAAAACATACAATAAACTTATAAAAAAGTTTTTTTTATCGTCAGATTCGTACAACATTTTCAACTCAATAACTTACAACGTAAGTCTTTTTCCTGCAAAAACTCTTTTCGCCCAAGGGACTAGCAAAGTTCCTCCTTTGGGATTGAGGAGGTAAAAAAAAAACATAAAATTTCAACAGGTCATTACACAAGTCCATGATAAGTTTAAGTATATTTTTATCAACTTTCAATATATAGCTAACAATAAGAAAAATGAATTATTCCTGAAATTATACATGGATTTAATCTTATTTTGTAGGAAGTTTGGACCAGCCAACGGCGTGTAAATTTACACTGTCCTAATCGTAATTTATAGTTTCATTAGAAATGTTTGCACTCTCTCTCTATATAGCAAGCAAAAAAACATCAATATTTACACAACCCTAGCTCATATAAGAGGTTAATATCAAATATTTTACCAACAAACCTAATTACAGTCACTCGACTTTACAATATTTAAGTGTGAACTTGTGCTATTATTAAAGTTTAATTAACATAAATTTACTTAATTAATTAACACAGGGTGAAACAAAATACACACACACAATTGTTGTTAAAAGAGTGTCTATCAATTGAAAATTGATTCCAGAATGAAAACACATTTTTCATATAATTGCCAACCAGTGCTTTATGTATTATATAACATTAAATACAGTTCGAGAGAAGTTTGATAGATTAGATTTAATTATTATTGGTAGAAGGTTGATGAATACTGGGGAAAAACGTTCGGGAATTGAGAGCGAAACAGGAAAGTTAATTATGTTGACGCCGTTTTCCGGTGACAATGAGTAATTATTGTAGCATTAGTAAATCCCGAAGCTCTTTACTTTCAAGCACACACACACACACACTTCTTCTATCTCTGTCTGTCTCTTGTTGACTGTTGCATATGCAGAATACACACATACACACAAATATAACACCACAACTCTCACATAAAATCGAAAGTTCCTCTCTGTCAGTTTATTATTCAGCCGTCATTCGTTATTGTTTGGTTGTTACTGTTGTCGTTGGTCTTTCAACGTTTTCAACTTTTATTGTTCTACAACTGATCACAGTCACTGGAAATCTGTTCCAATAGCAATTCTTAACATAAAAAACGTTCTTGATCTGCCAAATTGAACATTTTCCAATCTAATATAATAAAAATGTAGTGTCTGCCTGAACAATCGATTATTTGTCGTAATAGTGAAAGTATTGATAGAATATACGATCCCAGAATGAAATTCGCAATTTTTAAAAGTTCTGTGTGTCTATCTGTTTGAGAAAAGTTGTCGCTAAAACAGTTGACTCGTTTTCAACGTAAACTTGGCAGTTTTACAGTAGAGACTTCGAGAAGTAATCTGCACTTTGTTTGATCTGAATCAGTTTAGTGGAAACGGAAATATAGCTTGGCCTCTGAGTTACATGCGCTCTCATATTAGCAATGAAGCTATCACAGTTGTCCTGGCACATCGCCCGCTCGAATAATTCTTTCTCCCAAAAGAGTTGCATAAAGTCATATAATTATTTGTTGGTAAACGAAATTATAAAACAAATTAGAATGTTTGTTTTGTTTAATTTGAAAAATTAAATTTAAATATGAATTCTTCAATTAAGGCCACAACAGATCTTGTTTTTTTTTTGTTTTATGCATTTTCTACAGAAAGTAAAAGTGATGCCTAAGAAACCCTTAGAAGTGAGGTCTAATCTTATTTTAACACTTCTTAACTTGGGAATAATTTACACATCAAAGCCCCATTGAAAACCGGATGATTACAATAAAAATTCAATTACCTATAGACGTTTTCTAATTTCAGTATAATTTTAACATCTCACTTTCTTCCTTCTGTTCTCGTTTCGTTCCTTTGTAAAGATACCCAATTTGGTTGGAAAAGTTTTCGTTAAATTATCAATATACCAATCAATGTGGGTGTTTTTAGTAAAAAATGTTTGATCCACACAAGTATATAATTATAATTCTATTAAAGTTTGAATGCGTTGACGTAGTGAAAAGCACCGGATTCAGTCATCGTTGAATGACATCTCCATTAATTGAGATAGGTGCTTCTCCGTTCTCTTTAGAATTAAATATACACAAAAGGCCAAAAGTGGCTTTCGACAAGTTGACGAGCGTAGCTTGCCATCATCATAATAAATAAGCGAGTTTCAAGTAGTGTTGTTCCGCCCTGCAGGCTTTATATTTGTTAAAAGCTCGACATATTCACATAGCAACAACAGGAATACGAGCAGCAGCAACAGCAACACACTAAGTTTATAAAGTGGCAATATTTACACACATACACATATAAAGAACTAAACGACCTGTTTACAATCAGTCCCTGTTCTGTGAATCTGTGTGTATATTGCTGTTTGTTAAATGAAAAACGCGTCAAGATTCCGAACTTAATCCTGACAAGATGAGACGCGTGACAGATTTTTAACAGACAAGAGACGAAGTGGAAAGATGTTGATGTTCCTTAACATCAAAAATAAAAAGTTCCACTTGATTCTTCGTTTATTTTTAAACAACAACAACAACCGCAATGACAGTAACATCAGTTCAGTGAGAAATCTTTCGAACCAATCCACCTGAAACACCACCACAAAAACTTTGTTAATTTCGATACTTTCGTTGTCGTTGTTCTTTACAACCTAGAAGACTGAGCTCAGATGTCTGGCACAATTTCGCTAACCAACATAGAACACAGGAGAAGGAAAAAGAAAGGAAAAACAAACGAGATCGTTGAGGGCAGACCAGCAAAACTTTCAAGTGATAAAAAAAGTATTGGAAAACAAAGTAGAAAACCAATGGAGTTGTTAAACTTTTCTCACTGCATATATTTGATACAAAAACATATATATAT
>JAZBHA010000375.1:22338-58287 GCA_037464855.1 Iselma pallidipennis | reverse complement strand
TGTATATGTTTTATGAACATATTTACAAATAAAGGTTTTTTTTCTAAAATAAATTCTTTTTCCACTGTAAATTGCTGCAATAATTCCAGATTCCAACATAAATCCGTCCGTATATATGTTGAGTTTTTCGCTTCCATTCTCTACCGTGACGCATAAATTTTTCGCATTTTTACATTAATACAGATTTTCATTATTTTGAGACAAAAATTCGATTGGGGGAATATTACATCACAATAAATTATCACAATTTGCACCCAGTTTCATATATAATTTTGATATTATCTCACCCTATACAGGTGTATGCAAAGAAAAGTATGATCTTGGGGAGCAGGAGAATTAAAGAAATGACATATATTGGTAATCATTGGCACATGAATCGAAGTCAGATAAAAGCACAACGATTCTCCTACTTCAAATGTCGTGAATTGTGGAAGGACAATAGGGGACTTTACACACACGCTCTTAATCGAATGATTTTACAAATTTTACCCTAGCCTGGCGTGTACAATCTATCGCGTGGTCTAGCGCGCGTTCCCAGTCAGTTTGGTGTAAAGTCCACTATTGTTGCCGTTCGCTACAACTCCCTCAAGACCACATTTTTATTTGGATATACCTGTATGCTTAAATAAACAAAATATGTCATTGGGGCTATAAAATACTTAAAGGTGGCAAGTTTCTTAAAAGAATTTCCATATAATTGAATTTATAGCAATTTCCTTTATTAAACTTTTATAATTTGGAATTAAACTGATTAACAGGTTTCCTTTTCCCTTGTTACAGGAGTAAATATGTCATACGAGAAGAACGTAGTGGTTACAAAGTGTTTATGCTATTAGCTATAAGATCGTTTTCTACTAGCGACATAGGTACCTACAATTGTGTTTCAACAAATTCCCTTGGAAGAGCAGAAGGTACACTCCGTTTATATGGTAAGTACATAGATTTGCTTAAAACAATTACCAACGTCTAGAAATTCAATTTCTAATATGCTAATCCGATGATTTTATACTCTATGTTTTTCGTCTTTGCACGATTATTGATTAATAGTAACGACAACGTGACATGAAACCCTTGCCACCACACTATAGATTTCTCTCTATCATTCTTCTTCACTTACACAATATCTACCATTAATTCTTATCGACAAAACTCATTTCAGAAACGTTGTTTTTACGATGAGACAATGTTTCGTGTTTGTACACTGTGATATATTGTTTAAACTGGAATTTCAATATATTACAATACATGAACGCTCCAATCGCGTTCCCTCGATTCTCTTGTGTTTAGGACTTGTTTTAAAACACAATAAATAAGATCATCTCCGATTGTTTACTCGTCTCTTAATTGAATCCCTTCTTATATTCGATCTAATTTGAAGAAATACAGCTAAATTCAAAGTCACAATTCTAAAGTTATTGACCCTATCGGAAATTTCTTTCTTTAATAATAGAATACGATTACATTTATAAAAGAAAAAATGTTCACCGCAAGCAACAGTTTGATTTGTCTCAAGTTTTTTCCCGCAAACTTTCCTGGCCGCCGTGTTTCAATATTCAACAGAGTTTCAGAACAGCAACCTCAAATAGAAAAAGGGGAGAGAGAATGATGAAAATTACTCATTCCAAGCCCGTTCTTGAAACTAAGCGAAATTGAAATGTGCCAGCAGAAAAAAACACACAACCACAGTAGTCTAGTATTCGTCAGAAAGGACCGAAATCCCCGTTCCAATTTATTTACGAATTGTATACAATGAATTTGCCAGGGTGCGATTTAATGTCATATATATTTTCCGATCACGTTCTTTTAAGTTTGCCAGATCGAAGGAATCATGGTTGTGGTGGTGGTGTTGCTGCCACCGTTGGTCTTGTAACTTTTTCACAACATCCTCAAACAGCTGAACATTTTTTCTGTCTTTGACTGTTCTGTTTTCATCCGTTTCAAGCAAATCATCCTTAACAAATTCTCTGTATAAATAATCAGATTTCATGATCGACTTTTCTAAATTTGTGTCACTAAAAACTGGTTTTCGTCTGTAATCAGAATTTAAAAAAGCTTTCTCCAATGAAATCTCCTCAGATTTGTGTTGTTTTGCAATATTTTTTGCTTCTTCATTAGTTGGTTGCTCCTCTAAATCTAATTCTTCTATAGCTTCCTCGATATCTTCACCCTTAAATAGAGTCATTTCTGATTGTTTCATTTTTGACGTGACTGGAAGTGTATCTAAGGATTTAAAATTGATTCGTGGTTTATTTAAATATTTTTCTGTCAGTAAATCCAGTGTTTGTTTCCTTACACCTTTATTTTTATTGAATTCACAATCATCGGGCACACTTTTTTCGCATTTAGATTTTTCGATTATTTCTATAGATTGTAAAGTTTTTCCCATTGTTACATTTTTCACTTTTCTACCATCTGTTTTCTGACTAAACTCTCTTAAACCAAAATTGGATTTCGTTTTGTTTTTGTTTTCTGTTGCTTTTGATTTTGTTGTAGCTGTTACAATATTGATATCAAACTTTGTCACGTACCTTTTACAGGAACCATTTGAATCAATTCTGTGTTTATATTTTTCATTTATTTTCTCATATCTTGAATTGTTTCTGTTGTTGTTTTCTGACTGTTCTTGACAAAACTCATTCCGAGGACCAATTTTTTTTACAATAACAAGATCTTCTAATCGAATTTCTTGTTCTGTTTTTTGACACTTTTGAAACATCATTTAGGATGAATTAGCTAAATAACAGAGAGAAATAGATGACATTTAAACTCAAATGACATTCAAATTTGTTATCCATAGTGACTATAATGGGAAAATTTCCAAAAAAATCCAGAAAACCCATATCGTTACATAGTAATGTTCTTTCAACTATAAATTAAATTCAGGTTTAATTAATAAGCTCCAACAGGTGAATACTGACGTCGTAGATCTTACTAATAAGAGTGTGAGATTGTTTAACTTTTGTTTGGGGTTGTAGCCAAAAATTACAAAGAAATTTCCAGAGTCGTCTAATGAAATTCCACAAAGGGAATTCATAAATTACAAACGACGAGGACTTAATTAATATTTGTTCAAACAAAATAGACCCGCTAACTTGAATTCGGTTTTGGGTTTTTTTCTCGCTTATGTCTCTTTGTGTTTTTGTCTGTTTGTAACGTGTGTTAAATGAGAGTTTTTCTATCCAATAAAAAGTTCTCAAACGATATTTTAATTATTCCAATTTACATTCAAATTTTAAGAATACGTACATACTGTCAATGGAGAAATTCGTTTTATTTGAATTGTTTTTTTGGAAATTTCGACATTGAACGAGCTTGACATTATTAAATTTTACGATAAAGTTATCTGAAATATCCAAAAGAAGTGCAAAACTTGAAGAATTTGCATGGCCCGATGTGCATCTCAATAGTAAAACAACTATGCAACAAATTGAAAAAGTTTCTAATAAAGTAACTAGTTCAGTAGTTTTGAACCAATATGAAGAAACGAACAAATACTTATCCCTTATATATATTTTTTTTTCCATTTATTTTACAGAAATTAAAGTTGGATCTGCTGGAACTCAGAACAATCATGTTAGTATAGTGGGTGGTAAGTATTTTTTAAAAAATTATTTGAATTTTTTTAAAATCGAAAATTATGTCAAAGACTATGTATTTAAAGTGGAATTATATTATTATTATCATTATTATTATCGGAAATTTTGTGGTAATTGAAACAAATGGATACTTAAGTGATTGCTTGGTCGGCACTCTCTCTCGATTCTATAATATAATAAAACGAAGTGCCTTTCAAATACTCTTTTTTTTAACCGTAAAATTAATGGATATTGACACAAATATTTTAGCAAGAATTTGTTTTCAATTAATTTTTATTCAATTCTTAGAAAATAATTTTCCACAACCTAAAGCATTCAACTGAAAACTTCAAGAATATCGATTTAAACAGTGAAAAAGTTTCTAGTCCAATCGAAAACTATTTCTCTGCACATTAAAAGACCAACTTATTTTTCAGGATTAGCAGAACCGGCTCGAGGCCATCGTTCCCGCGGCAATGACGCCTTCTCTTCTGCAGTCCTAGTACGTCCACTACTTCAAGCTCTCATAACAGCTTCTATACTTAATTCAATGATATTGCGGTGATTTTAAGTGTATTCCCCCTCTGGTGTTTCTATCATTTTTTAAAATACATTTGTGACATAACAACAACAAAAAGTTTTTTAAACGAATTATTACAGTGCAACAGTGGCATTTCTAGAAACCCAATAACATCATATCCATCCATCATTTAAGAACTCGCTAGTATGAAAAGCTGGTTATAATAATACGTGTCAGTGCGTACGAATTGAGCTTTTCAATTTGGATCAATCATACTGGAGAAAAAAATATGTGTAATACACAGAACAAAAAACAACAAAAAACGTAAAGGATTGCTTCCTGACGAAAATCTTTCAAGATACTATTAGTTGAATATTTGTAAAGGAGATAGCTTTATATTTTTTGAAGTCTAATTATTATTGTGGATTAATTTTTAATAATATATAAAATTTTTGTACTACTACTGGATATGTGTGTGAGAATTGAGAAACGAACATCTCAAAGCTTTAATATATTTAGTGATTTTTGAGAGTTTCTAAATACAATAATTTCGTTATTGTTATTTTTATATCTATGATTTGTTATTTATATTTATAGATAATTCGTTTTTTTATTGAAATATTTGCAATTAGTTTTATATATTTTTTAAATATATATTCAAAATGTAAATAAAGTTGTGATGGCTTTAAAATTTAATTTTGTAAAATATTGTAAATAATTATGCAGATTTTCTGAATTTATTGTTTCAAAAAAAATTATGAGTTTATGCCTTTAATTTGCATAAAATGCATTCAATATATTTCCTCTACTCTCTCATATTTTTCGTTATGAATTATTTAAAAAAACAGTGTATTATAAAATTGTATAATTAGATTAAACAGAATCAATTTGTAGTGTATAGTAAAAATTATGTATGTATTCGAGTGGTGCCAAATCAAAAAAAAAAAGAAAAGTTAAGAGGAAAATATTTTAAAATAGGGTAATAAATGTAAGCAAGTCTGTGTCAGTTATTGATATACAGAACTAATTGATTACTTTGCTCATTTCGAATAAAATTTTCTTAAGGAAGAAGTTTTCTTATTTTTTTTTTTTTGTTATCCAAAACTCATCATTTAAAACATTTGGCAAATATCTCACAGACAAGACATATTTGATGGAATTCAGACCAAAGTCATTGTCATTGTCATCGACAGTCGAACGGTAGTTTGACGCGTCATTGCCGTAGACCGTCTTCTCTTCACCCATTTACAATTGAAAGATTCGATCAATAGTAGATTAATATACAAAACAAGTCGACGTGGACTAGAGGCTGAATACTAAAGTCTTCCAGGACGTTCAATACCGACAGTCAGCCTGTGAAGTTGAGAGGATGACGATGAGTTTCATTTTGATTTTTCCTTAATTTTAACTGTTGGTCAATACTTTTTAAGTATTTGAAAAATCACAAGTTAGATGTTTGTAAACAGAGATTGTTAACGAAATACTTTATTATCAAAATTAATTCAACCTACCATAAACATTTTAAATTGCATGGAGTTTGTTGCTTCATTAAAGAAGTTATAAGAAAGTTGTATAAAAAGTTATAATGATGCCCTCCTTGGTAACGTAATGCCTACATATATACATACAATACAGAAAAAAAATAAGCAAGCTTCTTTCGATTTTTTTCAGTATTTATATTATCTAGAGCCATATTTACGTGTAGGTGTATTAGGCGAGACCTTGGGGCAGGCTCCACTCTCAAGGGGCCTTTTTTCCGAAGGGAAGCGTCACTGAATATTGAAATCTAACAAGCATAAGGGTCTGACACATAAATTCTGCACAGATTTTAAGTTTAAATATTTGGAAGTAGGTTTTAATATTCCGAATTACTGACAAAGAGAATAACGATCTGGCTAACAACTTACTGCTAAGTGGTAAGTGCAAGATAGCACGTATAGCCACACATCAGTCAACGATGAAATGTCTCTTTATTATTCGAAAATATCAACCAAAACTGCTAAAACCAATTATTAAAGATTTGTATGAGAATTATGGTTGGAAAAACTGCGAGAGCTACATAGGACTCACATTACAGTACTGCTAATAAAATTGTTCGGTTGGGTACTTATTTGGGTACATTTTTTCAATAACAAATATGATGCCTATTTCTAGTTTTCATTATAATTGCATTAAATTCCTGATCACTGTTTAAGTATTTCTACATTTTTAATGAACCAACTTCTGGTATTAGTATTGTGTTTAGTATCATCTGTCATAGTCAAAATCTACCCCCAAAACGTTATTGTTTCCATCCCTATTATTTTCATCTATTTATGATTCGTCTACAATATAATTTTCTCTATACCTTGTCTTCTATCTCCTCATATTTCCTCCTTTTGTTGCCAATATTGATAGCCAGGCTGCTATATTGAAAGTTTGCTATATATAACGATAAACAATTGAAAAGGTAAAGTTAAAATCGGAAACAGAAAAGTTCTAAATTAAACAACGCTTATAATAGCGACACAAGAACTGTATATAACCAATCAGAACCAGAATAGAGACTAAATATAGATGAAATTGAAACTAGAAGGATAGAAATGGTATTAATGAGTTTGTTGGTCCTTCAACTTCTATTATTACATCCTGGTTTTCTGATTATGTTATCATGTGTGTGTGTGTGTGTATGTATGTCTGTCTAAAGTCTGTCTAAAATTTATATATCCTCATATCTTGTTTCTATCAACTACGAGCATTAATTATAAGTTTGTACATATGTAATGCTTTATCTTAATTTGTCTGTGAATATTTTATAAACTCTCCCGCTCTGTTATTTTTCAGTCTTTCAACTCAACTTTCATAGCATTGGTTGCTAATTTTCGTTGAGCAGCAGCTTGTATGTAGATCTACTACATTTGTTAGATTACTGCTGTTTTGGTATGTGACTGGTTTAGTAATCCCTTCAAATAAAATCTACTGTTACTTTCAATCGGTTCACCACAACCTCATCTACATTCTGTACATCCCATTGATGTAGTAAAAATTTTCAGGGTTTTTTTTGGTGCCTTTTTAAAAGTTTTATTACCTTATCGAGATGTTTTTTGTATATTCCTTCAGTTAATTATTTATGCGGTTTTTTTGCTTCTACCCGTTGAGTACGCGAAAAAAATAGTCCTCTTTTTAGATGATACAACAAGCATCGTTGAGCTCTTCATCATTAATTTATTATTTTTCATTTTTTAAATGTACGTGTTTTATGTTAATTCATTTCCATTTTTTGTGTATTTCTAGGGTCAGGGACGTAACAATGACCCATGCAGTCCAGGCGGCAGACGGTGAATGTTGAGGATCCTAATGATCGTACAAGATTCTTTTTTTTGAGAAAGGCCCCCGATGTTGGCTTTACGGCATTGTCTAGGGTAATATACCGAGTGACTGTGAAATTCATTGAAATCTAGAAACTTCGCCAACAGCTTGAGAGCCGCTGGAAGCCAACAAACGTACACAACATAGATAACAAAGAAATTGTCCGAATTCTCTTTGATCCCCTCAAAATGCTCTTATTGTACTCTATTCCTCATAGGGATGATGAGGTTTGAATGTTGCAAGGAATTTCAACGCCACCTTGTATTTTAGACTCTTACAATCCTGAATTGCTCATAATCAGACTGAGTGACACTGGTCCAAACAGTGTACGTTACGACAAAACCAGCAAAGGCCAATAGTCAATAAGTAATGTTTTCTTTACATTACGAATGTTGCCTTTAGCTGATTTATGGACAATGAAACAACCCGGACAACAACACGGACATGTGACACGTCATCAGGATGAACCGCAAATCGTCCGCGTGCTCCACTCTCATTTTATGCCCTGTAGTCCTTTTGTTAGATGGGGTGGAATACTAATTTACGACTCTGTGCTTGTGTCGCTTGAATAATGCACATAATTGAACGTATGTGAGCCATATATGTATATATAGACTGCCATCGGCCACTGTATGCATATACATATAAATATAAATATAGGTATATAGATATGTGTCCATGTGTGTATGTGTGTTCAATGGTATTCCAAAGTTATTTATGTTTTTACAACTCTGTTAAATGTGTAATCGGTCCACTGGTTCCAATCGTTACCAGATTTGCTCAACTGACACGCCTCTAGCAACGACACCCACCCCAACAACAAATTGGTAATTTTTTCCACTGTTGTTGCCTTTCCACCACCAGGGAAACGTAATTCATTCTGCCTTGTCCGCACTATCATAAATAAAGTTCGGGAAAACAATATTCCTGTCAGTATGTTACGAGAAAACCTGAAACGAAAAATGTAGTTGGAATCGTATGGAATTGGACGATAAGGGAATTTCTATATATTTCACCCGAAACCCTCAACTAAAGTTCACAAATTGAACTTTTGTCATTAAAAATAAGTAATAATTAAAACAAAATAAAATATAAAAGCTCTGGATCACGAAAGAAGTAATATTGCTCGCCCGGCGCATCCACCAATTTTACGAATATGTATACCAATAGTCGGCGATTTTAAATTTGAACCTCTAGTTCGAATAAAATCTCGATAATCCGAACGAAGGCTGCCATTTTTCACTATGTCTCCTCGACACCTAAGGGTGCAAGAGAAATACAGATTATGATTATAATTTTACAGTTTCCAGTAACTAAATTCGGACTATCGAGTATATATTACTATTTATAACAAAAATCCATATTATAGATATTTATTTATATTTGAACTGCCACTAAAAAAAATATCATTCAAGATTTATTATCAACATCATTAATGTCAATCAATCACACACCCATAGAATTCCATATTATTCATCGATAATTTATGCCTCTATTTTCCTATCTATTTCAGTTGACAAATTGACATCCACACATTCTACCGAACAACCACAAATCTATGCAATCATTTAATGTATATAAAGCCTTATGTCCCCGAACTACACACTCACATATAATACAATTTAGTATGAAGTTATTAATATCCCTTTGAAAGCATCCCTACTAAACTACTATAGTACAGAATCATGATACATGACTCTCGATATTAATTAGACAATAGCAACATAATTTATAGGACTTGGCTAGATCATGGTTTACGTGTCAATTCCCGCCAAGAGTCCATACAATGCTCTAGATTGTATGTTGTCACCCTTCTATTCATCAAAATGAATGCATACAAATGCATACATAGAACAAACAGTAATCCAGCAATATAGTTATTGTTCTATATGCACACAGACAAGACTTGAACGTATTGTTGCACTTGTAAATGCATCTAGGGTATGCAGTTTAGATTAAATAAAATGTTGTTAATAAATACATTTATTTTACAAAACTCAGATTACATAAATACGTATATCAAAAGCAATTAGATAATATTTAGAAAACAATTAAAAGTGCATAAACACCAGACACTAAAAGACATGGATATGCAATCAATGGTTGTTGATCTTTGTCACCAGAAATTGCTACAAATAATCGAGATGCTGATATACTTGACCAGAAAACCGCTAAAATAGCTAATAATACACCAACAGGACTATATAATGTAATCAATACACCAATCAATGATAATCCAACAATTGGTATTAAACTATATCCAAGAATACTAGCAACTGTTGTTACATTGAAAATACCATTTTGTGGTGACATTAATGTTAATAAACAGAACATAATCAAACAGGATATCACTGATATTCCATATATATAGCCAAAATGTGCTTTACTACCCGATAGAAATAAGGATATTGCTAGAATAAAATAGAAAAATATTGGTCCAGCTAAATCAGGATCTTGCATTAAATAATCAGCATTATTTGTTAAATTATTATTAGAGAATGGATTTAATACGGCTTTGATTTTTTCTAGAATACGATCAGGATATATTTCCAATTCGTCAAGTAATGGTGGTTCATCGAAATCTTCTTGTTCTAGTGGTTTTGTATACATTGTTGGATCATAGATTTGTGAATAATCATTGGTGAATGAACCATCATAAACATGACTTGATGGTGTAAACTCTACAAAAATAACACAATTTCATCTCAATTTTTCTAAATAATTAACAAATTATACCTAAATTTTGATTTTGGAAATTCTTATAAGCGGCTTCATAATATTGATTATCCATATAAGCATTACCAGATGAATTCCATCCCATATTCATACCGTTATCGTTCATATTTGTATAACCTGACATGTGTCCTGTTTATTTCGTTTAATTTAGAACAATTTAATTAATTAATTTCGATTTTAATTCGTGTAAATTGAAAATTTCGCCGATAACACGTAACTAACCTCAAAACTTTGACAGCTGCCAATGGTAGTAGGTAGTAGGTTAAAGATAATCTTTGGTAGGTTATCTACGAGTAGTTCATCAAGGAATGAGGCCCGTTTTTTTATTCAACATGCTGACTGTGATGCAAACAAAATCCATCAAGCTGTTTGATTTTTTATTAATAACTGATTAATGATCGATCTGTCACTTCTATCGGCTTGAGAAACTGAAGAATGTGATGGATATCAGTGACAACACGATTTTTTATTTGAAATTAAAATAAAATTCAAGCCCTACTGCGAGCCGATCGCAGATTCCATCAGTAACTTAGTGGAATTTAAAAACACGCGTATAAAATTTTTGGGCAATCAAGCAGCATTTTGAACTATTACGAACTGGTGCAAAAGAACTACTAAATATAACCTCAACAACTTAACCTAACTTTTGTTATCAATTTTTATTATCAATTTGAATTTATTTGTAATTATTACGATTTAATTGAAATGTTAGAAGAGGACACTATAGCAGATTTTGCTAATATTACTATTGAACCACCAATAGTCCGCAGTTTATGTGATAATTGCGAGTATGACAAGTTTGCATAAAAATAAACATTTTGGGCTATTTTTTGAATTATTTTTCAGACGTCCGTTATCAGTTTGTTGGTGTAGTTCTCTACCACAACCACCATTATGTCCAACTAGTCGTATTATACTTCTACAACATCCAGCTGAAGAGAAACGTTGTCTTCGTACAGCACCAATGCTTAAATTAGGCCTTAGATCTGATAAATGTTTAATTTATAAAGGCAAACATTTCCCCGGCAAATATAAAGATTTAGATGAGATTTTCAATAGACCGAATACAATATTATTGTATCCAAGTCGAAATGCTATTGATTTAAATCAATTTTTACAAAATACGAATTATACATCGTTTAATTTAATTTTAATCGATGGTACATGGCCACAAGCTAAAGCTATATTTTCTAGTAATACAGTTCTACATAAAATCAAACAAGTTAAATTGATTACAAAAGAAATTAGTAATTATATAATTAGAACACAACCAACTGATGGATGTTTAAGTACATTGGAAACAGCTATTCAAGCCTTATGTTTATTAGAAAATAATACGGACTATAAATTATTATTGAAGCCATTACAAACTTTATGTAATTATCAATTACAAAACGGGGCTGTATCACATCAAAGTAAAGAATTTCTAATTAAAAATAATAATTATCCAAAATTGATTGGAAAACGATTAAATAAAGTATTGAAGAGTGCCGAACTTTTACAAAACGATAATAATAACGACAGATAATTGTTGATTCTATTATTTTTTTTTAGTAATAATTTTAAATAAATAATTAATTTTTTATAGGTTATTTAATGACATAACCTCACTTTTCTCCACAATTTTGTGATTCAGAGAAAGTTGATATGAGTGATAATTTGTAACAAAATAGCACAAATTTTACAAAAAATGAATCCTTATTTAATTAAATTTAAACCAAATTCACATAAAAAGTACTTATTAAGGGTTTTAAAGGGCTTACCATCAGCATTGTGTTCAATGGATACACATCGGTATGATAAACACATTTTTGAATAAATTCATTTTCCTTATAAACGATTTTTAGGATAATTTTGACATATTTTGCTGTTGCTGGTTTAGATTTATTGGACGATTTGGATAGTATTCCTGATAAACAGCAAATAATTGACTGGATCTATTCCCTACAAGTATTAGATGATGATGGTAACATGTCCAGACAATTTCTTAATGGTTTTTATTAATTTTTGACAATTTTGTAGAGTTAGTTAGTGGTTTTCAAGGCTCTGCGACACTTAATACAGAATTTAATAAAGATAGAAATTCGTTATACAAATGGGGGCATATAGCAACAACCTATTCAGCATTAGCTACTTTACTAATATTGGGTGATGATCTAGAACGTGTTCATCGATCTTCTATAATAAAAAGTAGTTATTTCTATAGATTTTTTGTTGATATTTCGATTTATGTATGTTTTTATTAAAGGTTTACGCACATTACAATTACCGAATGGCTGTTATATGGCAGCCAAAGAAGGCACCGAGTACGATATGCGTTTCGTCTATTGTGCTGCTTGTATCTCATATATTTTAGATGATTGGAGTGGTATGGATATCGACCGAACTGTTGATTTCATTCTAAACAGTATTGTTAGTCGTTATTTTATCATTTTGTTGTTACAAATTTGGATTGAATTTAAATTTTTGATTGTAGTCTTATGATTTTGGTATTGCACAAGGTCCTGAACTGGAATCGCATAGTGGTTCAACATTTTGTGCTATTGCAACATTATCATTAACAAAACAATTACATCGTCTATCGATAAAACAATGTGAAGGTTTAAAACGTTGGTTATTGAATCGTTTTGAATATGGTTTTACTGGTCGTCCAAATAAACCATCTGATACATGTTATTCATTTTGGACGGGTGGTGCATTGAAAATATTGAATGCATATCAATTTCTTGAAAATAATATTGAAACAAATCAATATATTTTAGTAACACAAGATAAACATGGTGGTTTTTCGAAATGGGTAAATACTGTGCCTGATCCAATGCATACCTATTTAGGTTTAGCTGGTTTAAGTTTTATGAATTTGGAAGGTATATGTGATGTTTTTCCCGATTTAAATATGTCGAAACGGGCACATGAACATTTATTACAATTACATGCCAATTGGCGGCGATAATTATGTTTTTCGAGAACATTTTATTACAAGAAATTTAATGTGAACTTTACAATTTTAATTATAAAAATAATAAAAAAAACGTATGCTAATCTATAAAGATACATACATATTTTAGTCGGCCTTTATTATAATTAACTCCTATTCATGTGGTGTTTCCTAAAATTTTCTTCTCTAATTTTGTCCTATTTCTCAAATATTATGTAACAAAGTCATTGTTGTGGTCGCCTTTGCTTGTTGACTATCGTCACTGGACGTGGTATTCAGCCCTCTAGTCCTCGACGACTTGTCTTGCTTTGCCCACAAAGCTCTAGAGCGTGCGATTTAAATGAAATTTCAACTATATATCTTTTTATTTGTATTTTATGCACTTGTTTGGAAAAGAATGAAAATATTTTATCCTGCATTTTTGCAAATCGGAATTATAATTGCGTTATTTATAAATAATCTTGCGTCACAGCGTTTGTGAAAACGTACTGACAATGAAGTAAGAATGTGATTTTTTTGAAAACGTCCCTTATTTCGGCTTTTCTTCTGTCTTTCGAAAGATGGCTCAGAACAGTGCCAAAACTGGACAGTGGAGAATATGGGGAGATTTCCTCAGTGCCAATGAGCTTTAAAACTTGTGTCGTAAAGTTTTAATTCGATGTAACAGTTATATGGAATTTCAGTAACCCGCATTTTTAAATTTTCCGCGTTTTATAAATACTTCCAACACTTCTCGCCAGTTCGCTACGGGGTCACTTTTTAGCAAGAATTCTTGACTTTTTATTCTTTTTAGTATGTACAGCAGTTTCCAATCTATAAATATATCAGTTGGTTTCAAACACAACTCCATATCTTTATCTTTATCTTCTTCTGGCTCTTTATGAATATCGATGAAGAAATGGCAATTCAAGCGTCCTCACTCTTTAAAGATTTGCTTGCTCCGCCCAGCAAGCTTAGCAGGACATTTAAATCATATATCTATCCTTGTTTCTATCGTAATTTTATATTCCTGTCCTTTACTATGTGAACTTATCTACTATTGGCCGAGTTTGTCAGCTGTAAATGTGTGGGGAGAAGATGAAGATGAAGATAAAAATGTGGATTTTGTTTGAATTGATTTTAATTGCTAAGCAACTCCTTAAAGATAAAGATAAAGATGTAGACTTGAGTTTGAATCCAACTGTATGTGTGTTATCTATGGTTTTTGTTTGCAATTTGTGTGTTTTTTTTCTGTAGGGCCGTTTTTCAGACATCATTTGTGCCTTAAATACAAAAAAAAAATGGAAAATATAACTTCATCAACTTGTGTAATTGGTAATGCAGTTTCTGTGATTGAAATATTTATCCAGTAAAATAATTACACAGTTTACTCGAGTTGTAGGTGATAAAACCCTTAGTGGAGCTGAGGGACGACAGCAACAAATTGATGAAATGTTTGAAAAATATAAAACAACGTCAATTCCATCAACCGACGCTACAACAGAACAAAAAATTGCGTATCTTATTGAACATCACTTTAAATGCAATCTGGCTGAATTGTATCGTACTCATGCAATATCGATAATTCTCGAAAACCATCAATTAACTAAATCATTACATGTACCATTAAAAAATGAATTATCAATTATAATGAAAGCTTTTACATTTGATGAAATTCTTACTTATATGAAGAATTCAGTCCGCCCAGACAATGAAACAGACCAACAGAAAATATGTTATGTTTTTGAAGAAATATTTGGCAGTAAATTAAAAGAGTATTTAATCAATCGTGAATTAGCCAAAACTAAAGAAACAAGAACTTATTGGAATGATATAATCCGTAAAGAATGGGAAGATTTAAAATCAATTATAGGCGAAGAGGACATACTAGCATATGCTCAAATACAATTAGAACATATAAGGAAAATATAATATACTAAAGACTTTTATTGTTCTAATCCAAGGAATTTATTATTTTATTTTCGATGGACCGAAAAGTTTGTCAGACAATTATTAATGTTTAATGTTTTTTTTTTCATTTTCTATAAATTCTAAAATAAATTCCATACAATATTATACAACCATATCATTGGCTTGTCCTAGAACAGCTCCACTATATTATGCCAAATCCCAGTAATGTTCGACTTTATGTTTTTTGAAATGTTCTGCTAGCTAATCGTTCTGTTGGACAAATTTTAAATCTAACTTCACCGAAATTTCTTTGTTTACTTGTACTTTCCCATACCAGGACACATTTATTTGGTATACTTCATTACCATCTGGATCTTTAACGGTATCTTCTTCCCACTTGATTCGATGTAACATCAATCTGGAAATTACAATGTTAATTACACAATTGTTAAAGAAATTACAGAAAAAATCGAACCTTTTATATTTCTTTTGTTGTTTAGTCTCGCATTTGATGTAAACTGTGTTTGATGGAGATAAACATAAAATCTCTTTGTAGTTTAAAGATGGATGCTCCTGCTCTGCGTCTCAACAGACCCTGTCAGTGTCGGACTAGCAACCTCTTGGCCCATCGCGAAAAATACGTTTTGTCCCACCGAACAGAATGTATATTGTCTCAAGTGCTCAAGACCAATACTAATTGTAAGTAGGTTTAGTGTAATGAAAACCCTTATCATGTAGGACCCCTATGTTAATATTGACATGGTCTCAATTAGTTCTACCACTTGATCCCCGGTGGCCCAGTTCGACACTAAACTCTATAGTAGAATGCTAAATCAAACATTTGTGTATTGGCACAAAATAATTAAGTATTAGACCGCTTTTAGGCAATATTCCTGCTTCTAGCTAGCTTTCGAGCTATGTACTCTAATTCAAATATATAATGAAAAAGTGTGGAGAAATCAAGAAATCTCTATTCCTGCTGTCCTGCTGATGTGTATTGTTGGTTGTCTACGACGCCGATCAAGCTTTCACTCATATACACACAGATGCTCAGGAAAGCTTAGGCAAGTCCGTAAAGCTTTCCGGGTTCATCTAGTAGCGCCCTCTCATCAATATTTTTTGATTTTTTCCTTGTGTTTGTATTCAGTCAGTCAGTCAAAAACAGTAGTGAGTGGAGAGCAGGATGTTTTCGAAGTGATTGTGTGGAAGAAATCTAATTTTTGAATTAAAAACGTGTAGTGAGTGATCAAATCAAATAATTTAATTACAAAAAGAAAATCTATTACTGTAAACTGCAAATATAAAAAATTCAATCTTTCAGCAACTGGTAAGTAAATCGTCGATTTTAAATAATTTAGAGAATAAAATTTTCCAATTTTCTAAAAGTCCATTTAAGAGTCATTTTCCGTTCAACTTAATTAATTGGACTAGTGGCTAATATGCGTGTTTTTTTATCATCTACATTATTTCCGCTTCAACGTCATGCCTAGCCCACAATTATTGTTGTGGATGTACAATAAAGCGTGGACCATAAAAAAATGCATAAATTAGGGATTTGTATCAATAATTTGCCATAAGTGCATTATCTCTGATACAGGAACCAAAGTAGCATTACATCCAGGTATATAATACTCTAGGTCATTGCTGTTTGTTTAAACTGTAAATTTTATGTGGTTGTTGTAGTCGTTCCACCTACGTAAATTCATATAAATTTTTGCACTTAAAAAGCAACAAAAAAAAAATGTGAAGAAATGACTGGATAGATTAGTTAATTTATTTAATTGTTGTAATACAGAATAATGAGTCAACAAAGGAGAGAACCAATGATGATAATAAAATTGTGCATTAGTCATATTAACGAAATCAAATACTAGGATTGTTGGAAAATGAAATTTTGCAATTAATTATATTATGTTCTTGCCATTTAAACTAAAATTGAAAGTTCTGTAAAATTGACCTTTTAATGTTCAAAATTCATATAAATCATTGAGTAATTCTAAATAGATTTGATTGAAATTTATTTAGAAATCTCAGTTGATATGCAATTTTTCGAATTTTTCAATTATTCCCCACCATACAAACTATAATTAACTTCTAAAATGATCCTATCAAGACCAATTTAGTTATTATAACAGACCATTAGATCGGATAATACACAATTGATATCTAAATCACTACAATTTATCCAGCAATCATCAGATAGTCAATAATTTACGATAGTAAATCATTTAATAAACAATTATAAATAAAAACAATTTCCTAATTGACCATTTGATTATTTGATTGAGAACAATTAAATGTTTACACGTAAATATTTAAATTTGTTATCAATACGATTGAGTAGAGATTCCATCAGATTGGAAATTTTTGTTGAATTTCTTGTTAGATTTGGAGAAGTTCTAGAAAATCCTAAAAAACAAAGCAGATGTTGACCGTAAAATGTTATTTATAAACACACCAAGAGGATGCTTCATTGGTCAAAAACTAATTATCTATTTAAAGTAATTAGTTGATGAAATTGTAGCCTGTGTCTCTGTAAAAGGCATCCCATTTGTACTTTCGAAAAAATAGAGAAAACCCATGATCTGACATGACATTTTACTATAATACAACGTTAATCCTGTTTGTTAAAAAGGAACTGCTTCAACATTATTATTTTTAGTTAGTCTTCTGGTCAAGTAAACGAATAAATCGTTGTTGTCCTTGACAGTCGCACCTTATTAAATAAATTTGAAATTCACCATTTACGACAAGACAGCTTTCATCAAATATTGATTTTTTTCAAATACGCGATAACGTATTCTGCGTGGTGTCGTTTTCTTTTTGGGCGAGAATCAAAATATTACAGGATTCGATAGAAAAGGGATTTGATGCGTTCAAGAATGCCCACCCTTTCCCCAGAAAAAAAGATAATCGTATCAGTAACGTGTAATTATTGAAGATTTTTATTTCTAAAGAGAGAATTCTCTCGTTTCATTTTGCTCCTGTTGTAATAATTCTTTCACGGTTGTTAGTTGGACTGTTTATGAGGTTGTTATTGTGTTTTATGTCTTTCTAACGAAATTGACTAACTTTTCTTTACGAACGAAATCTTCTCGTTGCCAAAAGTGTTTCTCCATTATTCTTTTATTGTTTAGTAGAGTATCTTTGCCCCCATAATTATCTCGCATTATTTGTTAGAAATTTTGGGGACTACCTCGTCAAAATCGACTTCAGGCTCCTCTTAACTAAAGCTTACATGAGCATGCACCAAGACGTGAATATACTCGTATTTGCAAAGGGGACTCCAAGGATTCGGGCCCCTCGGTAGGTAGTTATGCCACTGAAGCAAATCTGGATTCTGAAATCGGAGTTTCTCCATTCTATTAAACATTATTATCGCAATCATATTCATATTTAGATATAGCATTTCTACCTGGCTGTCTCATTAATTCGTTTCCAATAATCCATTACGAATGTTATGTTCCCATAAAAACACAATTGCAAATTTGAAATTCTTGTAACGAGAAATGTCGAGTCATAGTTAATTGGGCAATTTATCGTTGATCTAAATATTAATTTAGAGGAATGTTGAACAGTTTTTTTTATAGATTCCTATATATGTAGTGTGCGATTATTACTTTAATTTTGAGATACAAGACGTGATAAGAAAGATAATAGAGTGTTATGGGAATTGATGACCTACTTCCGTCTTTAAAACACTAGATCAGGAAATGTTTTTGCAGGATTGCTATACTAATCTTAACATGTGGAATTGTTGGACAAATTGTCTTTTAATTATCTTGGTTTTAAATTAATTTTAATTGGTTATGATGAGAAAAACAGATTTTTATCTGAATGTAAATCTAGAGGCCGGTTTCACGGAGCTGGCTGTTACTTTTCTGATCATCATTGGACTAATTATGATATGGACCAAGACATACGACTGAGTAACAAAATATCAAGTGTAATTCACAAATTCCAATTAATCGAAATTTCAAAAATTCTAAAATTTGGAAAGGGGGCATTTTATTGGAAAATCCTGTATAACTCAAACAATACGTAGGTATACATGTGCGTTCAGAAATAAATAAAAAATAAGATGACATATAGACGTCGTTTCTTGTTATATTGATGAAATTAAGGAGTCAAGTCCCAAGAATCTGACCTGGTTGGTATGTGTACTCCTTGAGGCAACCACATATAACACGTATTACGTATAAGATATATGGTCTCACACACGACAAATTTATACGCTTATATGATCATCAAATAAAACGGAGAACAACAAAAAACAAAAAAAATGGGACCATTGGCAAAATTCCGAGACACCCGCATGGTGATAATGACAACAACAACAACAACCACCATGATGATGGTGAGAGGCAGGAAAAGAGACGATTCGTGGGGAAAATATTTTTGGGTCGACTCAGAATTTAATAGCCGACCATCAACGGAATTTTAATGCAATCTGAAATAAGAGGATTTCTAACGAATAATCTTCATATTGTTTTTTCTTAAGATTAATTATATAAAATCACTTTTTTGAGAAAAAGATCTAACGAGGGTTAAAATACAGGAGTAACATTATGTTGCATAGCCTCTGTCGTTATCTTGAAGTACGAGTATCTGCATATTTTGAAAGAATCTAACACTATTCTAAGGATCTACGCGCACTACATCCGTCCCGTTCAAAATTAAAAGCATTGATTCTTACAAGAGTCTCGAATCGAGACGAGTTGGCTTGCGAATCAATGTTCTACTTTGACGGATGATTCGGATGTAGTGCGCGTAGTTCCTAATAATAGGTGAATTTTTCTTCTATAAAGACTTGAATTTGAACAGCTGGTAGGTTCTTCCGTTACAAAAAGAAATATCTGCAATCAACAAAGACGGTTTAATTTCCAAGTACACCTGGAGGCCAGGTGGGAAACGGGTAGGATAACGGTCGTTATATTCGCCTCGTGCCTTTCATATGTATTATATACTTGAACAAGGACCAACAATAGAAATTAATTCTTATATAAACCTAGTACACGTGTATTGAAAAATGAAAAATCCTTGTAAATAAGAAATCTCTAATGATACTTAAAAATTTTTAATGGTTCTTTAGGCAATCAATTACCTACACGTGAATGGTTTCATATATACGAAATTATCGTAAAATATCAAGAAATTCCGTATCGCATGCAATGACTTCATTTAGAAATAAACAGATACTTTATTTGTTAGGACCAAGTTGAAGTGGTCAAAACAGTGGCAAAGGTAAACCTGGAATCAATCGATCGATAATCCTACGTATAGTCGTATACAACATGATGATGACATGGTAAATATCGACAAAAAGGAACCTTGAAGCGCCCTTGTTTAAAATGTCCTTATTATTATGCACGTTCATATTACATACAACATCAGAATCAAAGGAAAAGACCCCCGCATTAATTGAGTTGAAGTCAATAAACAACACAACAGTCCTCCTACCTACCTAGTAGTAGATTGCATAATTCATCAGTTGTGTCGTGTGTCTCTCTAAACTCTAAACGATGTTTACTTTGTTGTTATCCAGGAAGAGTAGAGTACCTTATATACCCGCTCTAATTAGAGTCTAATAGGATGTTTGTCTTGTTTAAAGATCAATCGAAAATCATTAAAGAATATCAATCATCAGTATCTAAATTTAGTTCTTTAATGGATATTTTCAAGTTATAATTGAAGAATGAAAAATTGACTTATCGACTAATTCCTTTCAAGAACAACCTTGACCGAAGGGAATTTTACATTTATTAATCGATATCAATTGTTGAAGGTTCTGATAAAGACTTGGTATATATAATGGTAGGCGATTATATACAGACAGAATGGATATAGATTTGATAAGTAATTGATAATTTTCTTGTTGAAATTACTTCCAGTATTGGGCCATTCGAGGAGTTGTTGTTAAATATTCTGTTTAATTGTTTGTAAACACGCCACGTAAATTATTTTTTGGCTAGACGCTTACATTTTATCATGCAGGTAGGTACATGTGGAGCTTTTTATAAAAGCTCTACACTCCGGTACACATTCAATCAATAAAAAACTACGCTGGTCACTGCATAATAAATTTAGATGTGGACGTAGTATCCGTCAAATCAACCCACACTCTTCAATCAATATTTTTTTGTTATAAACTACCGTTGGTCAAATAGTTAATGATTTTTTCATATCCTGTTAGAAAATGGTCATTTTTTGATTAAATTTTTGTATTCTACGGTTCAAATGGATCGACGTATGTTTCCTCCATCAAATTAGTTTCTAATTTTTCTAATGGAAGTTATTTTGGTTGTTGCACGTTTGTTGGCGTTTAATTATAGGGAAGCTAACTTACTGAAAGTAAAAAGTTTACTTCATTAAATTTACTAATTTTAATGTTTTGTCATGCTTAGAACTTTTTGAGTGGAGGATTATGAGCTCGATACAAAAGTCCTCGTGAACGTTCAACACTGACAGTCAGTAAGCAAAGATGACGATGACGGTGACTTTGAACTGAATTCCACCGAATATTTTAAAATCTATGTAAAATAACTAAAAAATCGACAGTTCTTATCAGAAAAACCAATGGTATCAATTTCAACAAATTTTTCATAGTTTTATCTCCAATCCAACTTCTTCTTTAATGGTTTAATTGTTGTGTCGATATTGTAATCACAGTTATTGTGCAATATTTTGAATACAATATGTGTAAGAATGAGGACATCCTCTTTTTGGGTTCTTATTTACAGTGCCGGACTAGGCGCCAAGCAACCGAATAAATGCCAAATGGGCCAGAAAATAATTCCTCCCAATCCAACACTGCTTATTTATAAATAACTCCACATGAATTTCCGATTGTTTAACTCAACAGTTATATTTCTGACTTGAGTTGTTTTTCCATTTCCTGTATAATAACTGCTGAAAAATGAAATCGTTTAATAAGAAGTATTCATATTTCTGTATACATATTTGAATACGA
The DNA here is from genome assembly GCA_037464855.1 of Iselma pallidipennis. Lineage (NCBI taxonomy): Eukaryota > Metazoa > Arthropoda > Insecta > Coleoptera > Meloidae > Iselma > Iselma pallidipennis. Next base: position 36,310 of record JAZBHA010000375.1, on the reverse strand, counting down.
TTATCATTATTCTTCTTGATTTATCGTTAATGTTAAATATTGTCTGACAAATATTCAATTCTATTTACTTATAAATTTATCGTTTTGTTGCAGATGTTGTAAATTATAATTTCACTTCTCTTCTTAATATACACTGCCCTTTATAAATTGCCTGCAATATGACTACAATGGTAGAACTTGAAAGCTGGCTCATATATCAGTGCATTGCCACGGAGTGCAGCAACTGTTTATGTAAGTATTTATACACCACACACACACATATGTGAACCATTCATTCAAAGTCAAATATAATTTCTTTTTAATTTTTTTTGTGTTATTATCATATCATTTATTTTTTGTTTTTTAATTTGTTCTATTATAGGATTTTTTGTGTTGGTCTTTAATTTTTTATGTGCCGGCCTAATGTTGGATTCAGGTATGTTATTTTTATTCTTATTTTATATCATTATCATCATTGTTTTTTGTTGTTCCTGTCATGGTTATTTAAGAAAATACTTTGTTGAAATAGGGAATGGGGGGCATTATAAACGACTACTACAAAGTTCTTATCGTAAAGGATTTCCTTCAAAATTTTCAGTTACAATATGATAAGAACATTTGTAACTTATATCAATAATAGACGAGTATATGTAGGCGATGTTGTTATCAATATCAAAGAGTCAATTCCAAAAAAAACTCCTATCTAAAAGCCTTCTAAATTCAAAAAAAGATAACAAAACTATACGACATTAACTTAAGTACATCGTCCACCCTTTATGGAAATGTTCTTAGCATTATTGAAATAACAATATAATTTTTGTTGAATTTGTGAAAACATTCATTTTGCAGTCATGAGCGAGAGCGCATTCAGGGCGCGTGATATTGGCCTTCGTGCCCAAAAGAAGATCTTGTCACGGATGGCCGGGCAAAAGGTTGCTCGTGCCTTCATCGATGACACTACAGCCTCACTATTGGACAACTTATACCGTCTTGCCAAGCAATATGTAAGTCTAAAAATACCTCCTTAAAAAAATGGAAAAAAAACAGGAATATTTAATGACAGCTTTCTGCATGGTGCTGAGGATGGGTTAAACAGCCGACACCGGTTATAGAAAGATTATTATTAAATATTCCTGTTATAGATCAACTATGATGGAAATGTTTAACTTTGATTTTCAAATATGTTTCAGTCAAATAACAAGAAAGAAGCTGAAAAATTAATAAAAAACATTATCAAAGTTGTCATCAAACTTGGTATACTTCATCGTAATGGTCAATTTACATCTGAAGAATTTAAATTAGCTGAACGTTTTAAAGCGAAATTTCGTTTAGCTGGTATGACGATAATATCATTTTATGAAGTTGATTTCAGTTATGATCGGAATTATTTAACATCGGCGCTAGCAGAAAGTCACAAGTGCCTACAATCGATCGTTTCCAAACATCTTACTGATAAATCCTTATCACGGATTGATAGTGTCTTTAATTTCTTTTCAAATGATCAATTTTTAGATGCTATTTTTAAAACGAATTCTGAATATCGTGAAAATTTGGGACGTGTTGTTGCTGATTTAAATAAAGCAATTGAAAATGGGGATCTTTAGTGTACATATAGAAAATCTATTATATTCTAGTTATATTTTTGTGATTTTTATTTATTTTTCTGTTCTTCTGGCAGATTTATTTGTTACGTTTTAATGTAGTTGAAAAGGAAATTATATGTTGAATGTTTGCAAGACGTTAATGTTAGCTGGTCATTAATGGAGGGTAGCAATAACGTACTTAAAAAAAATATTAATATCAATTAAATCGCTTCTTGATTTAGAGTAAGCAACGTATTCCTGTATCAGGGAATTCGATGCTTCCTTTTCTCTATAATTTCTTTAAATGTATTATAAATAGTACTCAAAATATCACAATCTACTAAATTTCTTGCAAACCCATTGATAACATAATCAAATATGATATTTCTAGAGAAGAAAAAGATTATACAGGATGATCTACAAAATTTATGACAAACGTATGTTCTATCATTAACATTAACCTAACTCAAGTAGTAACAAACTATTAAGTGTCGACATACGTTCCTTACGTGATTCTTGACTGTAAATTTTGTAGATCACACTATAGATATTACACAATGAACCAATCTTATCTTTAATCTCTACTGAGACATATTTATAAAAGACGTTATTCTTGCCATATAGGTAAATATTACATGTACATACATATGTATATTCACATATCTTTGTATTAGAAATAACAAGATATTTTTGCACTGAAATATCTAATCGTCTACAAAAGATATAGAAAGAAAAAAGTACCTAAACATTTACTCTAATTGTAAGCCACATTTTTAAATAATCAACTATTTTGTAAAAAAGAAAACAGCTTAAGACAATAAAATCAGTCATAATATTGGGTAAATCTAACCTGTTTTCTAACTAGTCATAAGCCATTTCTTAGTTCTTCTTATTTATTCGAATTAATTCTCAACTTGTACGGTTGTGTAAGTCATTATCAAAGACCAAATGTTACTCGTTATACAGCAATATTAGTTTATTTCTTATACCATGTGTTTTATGATGATTTAAAAAAAATTGTAAAAATATCACATTATATGTATATTTAGCTATTTGTATAAATAAAACACTGGCAAACCCTTTGTATGAAACCCTTATTTTTTTTGTCACTACTGTCTATCAAACAAACAAGAAAAAACTGTCATTCTCTAGAGAACTTCTAGTTCATCAAAATAGAAAAAGAAACATGGATTGGTATCGGAAACCGAACTTTTTATCACAAATGTAAATAATCCAAATTATATTTAAATAAATAATGATATCAATAATTAATTTTAGTAATGATAACATCATGCAATACAATGCTAAACAGGATATGACTCGTAATCCTAAATTACACATCAATCTGAATCCTTTCTATTTGACAATCCGTCAAGAAATTTCCAAAATACGTGAATCAAATATTCAGGTAATTAACTAATAGTAATTGATAAAAAGAAATAGAGTTTATTGAATAAATAATCTATAGACGAGACGGAATCTGGTACGAGAATTATGGAAGCAAGACTGTCTACAACAAGAACACGAACTACAGGACATTGGTTTAGGTTTTATTAATACCCAACCATAAAACAAACAATATTTATATTTATTTATCATCAATAAATAGACAAATTGTCTAAAATTTATATGTACAATGAAGTGTTTTACACCACAATATTATATTGGTTTTTTCTAGTTTTTTAATTTTTTTTTTTTTTTGAAATAAGGAACCATTACTACTAAATAAAACAAGAAGAAAAAACTCACTAATTATATATACATACAACGAGTACCGTTAAAACGGAAGAATAAATTCGATACTTTCGCGAAAAAATTGTTGAATTTATTGCTTACCAACTTAAAAGTCATAATCAAATCAATTTAGAAAAACATTCACGTTCTTTTTTTTTCGGCAATTTCCAAGTTTATTATTACTTGAAAACTGGAAGATTTCATTGTTTCAATCGAATTGATGTATTTAGATCATCATCATCAGCGGCAGTTTCAGAATTATCTAATCGTCGTTTATATTCCGGACCACATTCACCTTTTACATATTTATCGGTTACATGGACTGCTATTATATCAGAACCAGGTACTTCAAACATTGGTTCTAACAGTAATGATTCCTGTAAATAAATAATATTTTAAATTAAATTAAGAAAAATATTTTAAAAAAATCACCATAATTGCTCGAAGACCTCTAGCCCCAGTTTTACGTTCCATTGCTGATGTTGCTATAGCATCTAATGCGTCTGGTGTAAATGATAATTCACATTGATCCATTGCTAATAAACGTTGATATTGTGGCAATAGTGCATTTCTAGGTTCGGTTAATATTCGTATCAACATTGTTTTATCAAGACTATGAAATGGTACCAATACCGGAAATCGTCCAACAAATTCCTGTGTACACAGATCATAATTAAAACAGTGCTCGGAAAAAAATTAGTAAGGAAAAACAAACAAACTTACTGGAATCATTCCAAAATCAATAAGATCTCTAGCTTGTACTTGACGTAATGCTGTATCCTTTTCAGCATTTTCCTCTTCAGCGGTCTGAGACGATTGATATAAAGTGGCCTGTTGGGAAGCTGCCCTTCGGCCTTGGCTTGTAGATGCCGGTGAACCAAAACCTAAATACTAAATCAGAGAAAAATATTCATATTAAAATTATAATCTCGAAATTCCTATAAAAATGTTTTTGAAGTGAATGGCGATGAATGCTATAGAATAACAAATTTATGTTTTGAACTTTTATTTTTACCTACTAAAACTTGAAAACAACAAGACCGTTTTAAAAACACGAAGATGTTGACCTCCTGATATATTCCTCAAAATAATAACATTTAAAAAAAAACAGCAAAAATTTCGTAACTGTAGAACCAATTTTTTTCATTGTTTTTTAAGTAAAAGAACCACAAATCGTGGACAAAAAGTCAACGCTCTTTAAATTTATTAATTTGCAATGATTATTAAATAGAACATTAATCAAACTACATTGAAACTCGGTTATAACGAATTCCATAGGGTCCCAAAAATTAGTTCGCAATAACCGTTATTTATTACATCTATGAAGTGAACTCCGCTTAACTGGTACACATCGGGATTTGGACGTTTTGACTCAATAAAGCAGTTGTCCCAATCAGGCGAAGTTGATAGTGGACACCTCATCGGCCGGTTTGTCCCACAAAAACCGGTGCCCCAAGTAAGCGAACTGCACTTTCTAGAATCGAACGTGGGAAATTCAAAATTGCATTGATTTTGTTTTTTCGTTAATTTTTGAAGTTACGTCTAGAAACTTTCGTTCATTATATCCGTAAAATCGCTCCGTTATAATCGTGATAAATTAAACTTTCATGTAATTTTGTACACTATAGCCGTGCATTCGTTATACCCATGATTGTTATAAGCGAAAGTTTAATGAAACGATAAAATTTCAACTTACATTTTCATTATTCCTACGTTGAATTAGTCGTTCTAAACCATTATAAGCTCCACTAGCTACAAACAATATATTCGTCGTATCAACTTGGATCGTTTCACCGCGTAGTTTACGTGGTGAATTTCGTTCAGGAACATTTACAATTGTACCTTCTAACATTTTCAACATGCCCTGTTGAACACCCTCACCTATATTTTATAATAAAGAAAAAAAAATTAACATAGAAAAAAATCAAGAATAAATTTAAAGATATGTATATTACCGCCCACATCACGTAATTGATGAATACCAGGAACGGCACCAATTTTATCAACTTCATCCAGAAAAACAATACCAATCTGTGCTCGTTCAACACTAAATCCAGCATCTTGTAATAATTTACCAATAACACTTTCAATATCTTCACCAACATAACCGGCTTGTGTTAATGTTGTACAATCGCATATAGCAAAAGGCACATCTAAACATTGTGCGATTGTTTGAGCCAGCAGAGTTTTACCTAAAAAAATAATGGAATTAAACAAAAACCAAATTTAAACAACAAAATTATTACCAGAACCGGTTGGACCAAGTAATAAAATATTACTCTTCTCCAATTTTAATTCGTGTGTTTGACGATCCAAAATATCTGAACCGACACTGGATTGACCACGTGTTGGTGATGTTTCATGTGAACTATGAATATTTGATCCTATTGTATTATTATTACCATGACCCAATCCTGTTATATGAAGAAGATCTGCACAGTTGTATTGATTTTATTACTTATCTTTTTTTCAGAAATATCTACGTGATTTTAAAATCAAACTACAATATAGAAAGAAATAATATACCTCTATGGGTTACATTTTGATGGGGACCTTGTTCCATCACAGCAATATCTTGTCGATTATTAATATTCTGTTGTCCATTTGGGGTGTTATTATAAATTCGTTTATAATGATTATACACAGCCACTGATAATACCTGCAAAAAAAGAAAGTAAGAAAGTAAATTTCACAAATATTTCCTGGTTGCAGACAAAAAAAAATTGAAACTATTAAGTGTAACGACTTGGAACTGCATGAAATTGAAATTTATTTACCTTCTTAGCATATTCTTGACCAACAACATGTTTATTTAAATAATCGTAAATCTTCTTCGGTGGTGGTGGTGGTTTCCGATAAAATCCTGTCTTATTATCAACATTTTCCTTTTTCTTACTATCCACTTCACTTAATACAACAAAGAAATGATGACATTTTTCACATTTTACAAATCTTGTTGAACTAACAAATGTCTCAACATGTGTACAAATATCACCACATTTTGGACAAGATAATGTATTTTTATTTTTACTACCACCACCACCACCACCACCTTTACCACCTGCATCTTTTGATGGTGGTGGTGTTGTTGATGTTGTTGTTGTTTCACGTGGTGGCTCACCTGAACCAGCTGATTTTAACAACACCACACATGAAGACAGATGTTTTTTGTTATGTAAAGGGAAATGTTTATTGTAAATTGCCGAGAGGAGACCTAGACAAACAAACAAAAAAATTATATAATTAAAAAAGGATCTCTTGTTTTTTTTTTTTTTGGTTGAATATCAAGGTTGAAAATGGTAATAAACTTAATAGTCAGGGTCATTGGCAGTGCAAATTTGGGTCGTACAAGTCGTTGACATTGACATCGATTATACAGTTATTACAAAATCATATTAATTATGCTCAACTCGTCGATATCGATGAATAAAACTACATACAAGAAATACGAAGAACTCGCCCAATTTAGGGCCGTTTGATAAAAGGGACCCTCTGAAGCTAAAGCTTGACAATATAATCTACGTTCTTATACATAAGTTTCGGTACCTCACACATACCTGGATCCGCCTCTGATAAAGATCTCATGATCACCAAATTTATCTAATAAATTCCAAATATTTTTCAACTGAACAATGGCACTTTCTTAAGGGGTTGAAGGTGTCCAGAAAAACTGTTCTATTACAGAAATTACAAAACATTTAAAAAACTCTGTGGACAATCCTTAATCGAATTATATTTGTGTGATTTTTTCAAACAGTTCTCTGTAGTACTTGTTTTATAGTCTTCCCTTTGAATTTTGATCAGAAAACAGAAAGTAGAATTCATTGCTTTTATCATCAGTGGCGGATCCTAACATTTGGGGGGCCCTGAAACTTACGATCTTTGATGGGCTTTAAAGATTATGTTTTTTGAGGAGCCCCTCAGTGACCCACACCAAAAAAAAGACTATTATAAAGCTTAAGCTCCAGTGGAGTCGTTTTTAATTTTAAAAAAACAGACGACAATCTATATAACCACTACTGACCGTTTAATGGACCTGTTTAACGTCCTTTTTAGACAGATTTCGTTTATAGAAAACACAATTGAAGGTTGACATAACAAGAAAATCATAAAAAAAACAATTCTAATTACCCCAATTACTCATTCAACAGTAAAACTACCTTGTTTATACCAATATCCTATTGGTATAATTAACGTTATCCTATATTTTATTTCAATAATCAAAGTCAATAGGTATTTCGAAATAGATAATATTATTACACAATTATTACCATTTAAATGATGAAATGTATAAAAATTATAAGCATAAATATTTTTTTTTTGTTGTGTTAATTTCAGTTACCGACTCAATAAACACCAAAAATAATCCTCAATCTATTACGAATTGAACTTTCTTAAAAACCCTTTCACTTTCTTTACGATTTGTTGCTGTTTTACAAACAAAACTTGTTGACCAGAATATTCTACAATAATTTTAAACTAAAAAAAAAGGCTAAAGTAACAAAAAATTTTGGAGATATTCTAGAATTCAATAAAAATTATCATAATTAACACCAATCAAGTCTTGATTATAAATAAATCACAGTTCAACAAATGATTTTGCACCACTTATGACCAATCAATTCTTTGTGTAATAAATCTCTATAAAAATATAAAATAATCAATGATTTATTGTTGTATCTATCATTAATTAGTTGTAATATATAATGATAATGATAATGATTTATTGATAAGCCTTACCATGTTGTAATTTGGTTGAACGTGCAGCTAAGGCCAATTTACCAACTGTATAGATACCACAACGTACACTACTCATAATTATCACAAATTTTCAACTAAATATACACTCAATGATAATTATATTTTGATAATATCGTAGTATAATGGAATAAGAATCGTAATAATCTTTTGGACATCAATATATAAACCTGCTCTGAAACCTTGATGATACGTCAAGGTCTGAATGTCATGACGCAATAAAACAAAATAATTCAATTATTACACTGATTATTATCAATTATTAATTAATTAGTAATTTGCTCTTTTTTTTTAAATTAATTTAATTATAATATTCACTAGAATTTTAGCTAATTAGACACTTTTTCAGTGTCCAACAAAGTGTTTACTTGACGGATTTTGACAGTTAGCACTTGACGTTTTGTAAAGCGCCATCTGTGCTAACAAATTGATAAAACAGTTATCTGTAATTGTTACAGTAAAAGCGCCATCTAATGGTAAATACGTGGATGCGGCAGACAATTTTAGCACGTTTTTAAATCCAGTAATTATTAGGTGTGATCGCATCACAAATCAATCAAACTATAGTCTGTTCACCCAAACATGAGCTGAATGGTCGTAAAATTTTGAAAAAAAGCCAATAAATAAATTTTAAACTTTATTGCGGGTCATTGTAAATCATTGCCCATTTAAATATTGTGTATTTATATTACAATAAAATTTATAATAATTATGTGAAACGCTGAGTTATTCCTTCATGAGATACAGGGTCTGACTAATGCACAATTGAATTCATCACAATTTCAAATAATCATTACAATAATAATAATAATAACGATAATAACTGATAGGAGGACGTCGGAACATAATACTGGATAAACCTATATTGTTAATTAATTTAGAAAATAAATACAACTAGATTTGTGTACACAATTCAAAAATTATAAAACGTGTACGCAAATTACTGTTATTTACATTATTTGGGTATTGGTAGTGGGCACTCATATTTTTATTCCCTTCTTCTTCTTCTTCGTTCTTCTATCTATCTATAAATGTATATAGATTTGTTTATTTGGCAGCTACTTTCTCACAAATTGCATTCGTAAATTCTGAACATTTGGCTTTACCACCTAGATCACCTGTTAAATATTTCGCTTCTTTGATTGTCTCATAACAGGCATGTTCAATTTTCGTTCCATAATCATTTAAACCCATATATTTCAACATCATTACAGCTGATAATAATAAAGCAGTAGGATTTGCTAGATCTTTACCAGCTATATCAGGTGCTGTACCATGAACCTATCAACAACAATAAAACCACCAATTAACAAAATTCAATGATAATACTCTACAGAAATACTTACAGATTCAAATAGAGCCCCATTAATACCAATATTACCAGATGGTGTTAAACCAAGACCACCAACTAAACCAGCACACATATCAGATAAAATATCACCATATAAATTTGGCATAACTAATACATCATATTGTGTAGGATCTTGTACCATATTTAAACAAACAGTATCCAGATATTTTTCTTCAAATTTAATATCAGGATATTTTTCAGCCATTTCACGACAACATCTCAAGAACAATCCATCGGACATACGCCTAACAATTTAAACAATTATTATAAGTGAATTATTAAAATGTGATAAGCCAATATACAAGTCAATTTGGGCATTTCGAGCTTGCCAGAACCGTACTTTAATCTCTGGAAGGCTCAGTGTGTTAAGGGCTCGGAAGTCTAAATGCGGCTTATCACATTTGGGAGTGAGCCGGCTTCGGTGGACTTACATAATATTTGCCTTATGTACAGCAGTAACTTTACGTCTATTATTCTCTTTGGTATATTGAAAAGCGAATTCAGCAACACGTCTGGATGCATCTTCAGTAATTAATTTAATACTTTGGACAACACCATCAACAATTTCATGTTCAATACCAGAATATTCACCTTCTGTATTTTCACGTATTGTCACCACATCAACATGATCATATAATGTTTTATAACCTTCTAAACTACGACATGGTCGTACATTTGCATATAAATTGAATTCTTTACGTAAAGCCAAATTTAAACTTCGATGTCCTTTACCAACTGGTGTCATCAATGGTCCTTTTAAACCCACTTTATTACGATTCACTGAATCAATGGCCGTTTGCGGAATACCGAATTTACCATCAGGTCCCTATACAATAAAAGATACATTTGTAAGCAATAAATATTGAAATAGGCAGGCTAGTTCCGCGATGGGCACATGTGCCCCAGAATTTGGAAAATTCAACAAGATCACCTATTGGTGGTCTGTATCTGGGTGCAAAATACTTGGTGATTTTAGTAAAAAAATGGGAAAATTACCCGAACTGGTGTAACATCAACTGACTCCCATTCAATGGGCACATTGGCGGTGGCGAATATTTTCTGTACAGCAGCTGATATTTCTGGACCAATTCCATCACCTGGTATGATTGTACATTTCCTTGGGGCACTGCTATACAGACGTGAACCGGATTTTGTTGTTGTTGTTGATGCCTGGAAATAACCTCCAAATTAATTTCGACTGACATAACCTCAAAATCAAATGTCAACTAGGAGTCAAGTTATATAACACATTTTCCTTTACTTACAATTTTATTAATATTTTCCGATGTTTGTTTCGTTTCTTTCAATACAGGAAAGAGTTTTTCAAACTGTTGCAGAGGAAAAGGGTTAATTTGCAATCAAAAAAAAAACAAACACGAGACTTTAAAAAATGAATCACATGCTGTTATGGGGGAGACATGCAGGTTGATTTTTTTCAAATTCAAATTAAAAGCGATAATAATAGAAGAATTTAAAGGCAAATTTGTACTTACGATAGTTTTTAGAAATCTGGCTGCCATTATTCGATTTCCACCCCAAATTTCTAATAAACAGAGTAGTACGAAAGGTGTAAAGAGAAAGAAATTTATAATTTTGCTTCACCCTGTCCGGTGTGGATGAATTTGCGCTAGAAGGATGCGCACAATATTTTCGTGTCGTATTTTAAAAGTTATTTAATTTATTTGATTTCTAAAAATATAAAAAGTGTTTCTATTTATTTTCTTTTATATAATAATGTGTTTTGATCAACCTGTTTGTGTTATTTTTTACAATTTTCTAGAACGAGCTAGAAATTTTTGAAATTGTAAAAATTGAATTTTCCAAAAATCTGTCAAAGGAATAATTTATTGAAAAACAAGGCATGATTTTTTTAGCAAGTTTAAAGAACGAGTGGCGAGACGGCGAGTTATCTAAAGGACGAGCGCGACAACGGGCTTATGACACGAGTTTTTCGGCGCTCCCAAGCTCCAAGCTGAACTAATAACCATAATGACTTGTATGTAGGTCATAGTATGGAGAGCCTACCAAAACAGATAAATCCACATCAAAATGGACAGCCAAGTGGTGTTGAAGGCTCTGATGACTGTAGAAATAACATCTAGACTGGTTCTAGACTATACTGATGCCTTGAATGGGCTTGCCGAACATAATAAGGTTACCCTGCAATGGATGACAGCTCATCAAGGCATTAGAGAAAATGAACAAGTCGGCCTTCTAACAAAAAGGGTCACTACTGGACTCCCATGTGGTATCGCGTATGCGGACGCAAGGTGGGTTATTATTAGGGCACAACTGGAGAGGAAACGCTGTCTCTACTGTGAAGGCTTACCGGTAATGTTCTTATCGAGAAAGCTTCCAGCAGGCTAAACATCCAGAAAACCGGCAAATTACAGGACTGTTAACGGAACACTGTGGTCTGAAGAAACATTTCCATAGAATAGGAGTTCTAGGAGTACTTCTATGTAGGAAAAGGAAGATGAAACTTTACATTTTATGCCACTGTGAGCCGTTAAAGGACCTCAGAGATTGGCATCTAGGGGATGAATATATCTCCCCTGGAGATGTCAGAGATACTCGCTCCACTAGGATACTGGACTTCATCAAAGATACAGGTCTACTGAGAGAGAACAAATAACCTTTTTGAGATTCCATAACAGGTGTAGAAGAGGCAGTACAGTGGAACCACCATAGGCCGGATGTAGGGAACTTATGTCACCTCACACAACAATAATGCTGGAATCAGCCGAGATGTTTTCTGACTAAATATTTTCAAGACTTTCTTTAATCCGTCATATCTTCGGATTAAGGCAGTTCTACTGTAATTATCAAAAATTAAACAAAAATGTCTACAATATTGTTAAAAAATAGTGTAATATCCTGTTCTTTAAACTACTTGAACACTGAATGAAAACGTGAATCGTATTGTTTTCACCCAAACCAACCAACGAATCAACATCATAGAAAGAATGGATGAAATCTGGAAGCTCTTTCCATCGCAAATGGAAGTATCCGTCCTTTATTCCACTTTAATTAACGTCAATGGAACGAATGCAGGATAATACGACAAATGCAGATGACACTCATTGCATTTCTCACACGCACCGCGCATCAATATAGAGGGTGGTACAGAGATACAGAGTGCCGGCATAGTATCCTATTAATACTTCATCATCATCCTCGTACACACTCAAACGAGCTTTTAATGTTGAACATGCATTTTTCATTTCCCATATTTCCCAGAATATTGTGTAACTGTGGTGTGCTTGTGCTGGATAGCACGAGCAACCGATTCTTATTGTATATTGTTGGTACTGTTACTGCTACAATTGCTACAGCTCGTTGTGTGGGAGTTTTTATAGAGGAAATGATAGAGGAGGAGGGAGGATGGTTATGGGGGAGGTTGGCATCAGTCCATGGAGAATGGGATGATTCGTTGCGATGTAAAAATCGTCCCTGAAGGGGTTGATACAGCTATACAGAGCTATATTGGAATCAGGGAGCGCGCCGAAGCGATGTTTGTCGACTATATACATATAACGAACGAATGATTTGAATGTTGCGGTGGTGGTGGTGGTGGAAATGGTGGTGGCGGCGGCGATGGTAGTAGTAGGGCATTACTGTCTCTTGTAATGTTTTTGTTCTTTAGGAAGTACTTGTTTTCTGATGGGCGTATTGTGTCCGTTCCATCAATTCATCAATATTACTATATATTGTTATGTATTCAGATACTTCAACTCGTGTACTTTTAATTATCATTAATGGTTTTAATAATATATTTCCTTGATCTCTTGAGATTTAAAGGTTGAAAATATTTGTTATGGTTGATGGTAATGATGGTGATAAAACGTTAGCATTATATATTTGAATATACATATACTGAAAATAATCGGTGTAAAGGGGCTAATTTCGTTCTAGCTTTAAACAGATTAGTCACCCCCGACATTAACAATAGCCAGAAATGTAATAATCTTTCCAGTAACATACATACATACATACATACACATATATGACTACAATATATAAAACCACAAGTGTTATTGACGTGGCATGCCCCTCACTGGCTCATTATCACGATGCGTGCCCTTTTCCAAACCTCCCCTTTCCCGCCACCATCCTTTGTCTATCCAAAAAGCGACATACAAAAATATGAAACGAGATCTCAATTCCCAAAATTAACCCCCGCCCCTCTCCTCCCTGTTTGGTTGGCCTCCCTCGTTTTTCGCCTGTCAAATTCTGACTACCCTCTATATGCCAATCAACACCCAATATATATCTATAAGCGAACGATTTTATATACAGATATACAACCCCCCAGTAGCAACCGCCAATGATCCCTGGGATATGTACGATGTGTCGATACTGTTGTTGCACTTTCCATATCACATAATTCATTCGATAAACCGCTGAGTTTGTTTTTGTGTGTCGTTATTATATACGTAGTATAGGATTGTTGGTGGATTTGATATCGTTTTATCAAGTATCAATTATTTAACAAAATCTATTGGTTATATGTTTGCAACAATACAACCCAATTAGTTTATGGTACATCAACTTTTCAAAAATAACC
>JAZBHA010000375.1:7380-22298 GCA_037464855.1 Iselma pallidipennis | reverse complement strand
TTTCTATAGTTGAATCCACACAAGAGCGACTCCGCGCATTACAGTGGGACCGTTACATCTTCTCTAAAAGCATTGGTTCTCCTAAGTAAAGTACGTAGAGCTTTTGCAGATTCGAACAAAACTTCCGACAGTAGGCTTCCATAAGGGTGCGTATACACGGAAAGAAAAGAGTAGATGAAATGTTAAGAGAGAAAATCGCTGTATGTATACACATCCTACAGACTAATGCTTTAAAAAACGACGTAATTGCCCCGCTGTAATTTGCGAAGTTGCTTGTACACCCTGTCCAACAAGACGTTTCTGGCTTGACGAGTCACAAAAAAAGCGAAACCAAAGAACTAGCCACAACCAACATTGATGACATTTTGACATGAATGCTTAATCAATTTGACGAATGCAATTGAATACGCCTGTCCTTTGAGGATCGTCTACATACATATTTGATTTCTAACAGTGATAGAAGGGTAGCCCTATTTGTCGTGCAACGTTAGGGATTTTATTCTATTATATTCTTCCGCCCTTGACTCGTACCTATTGTCGATGCAACATTCTTTTTGCAAACTACTACTATCATTCAATAATATAATATTTTGCATATTAAATACAGGTACCTACATACCTACCCCAAATAAATGAATGAAAAGTTTTATAAATTGTACGTAAAAGTCGATATTAAATTTACGATTCCCTTTGAAGCTAATAATAAGAGTATTAACACGTTGATTCTTAATTAATTTAAAATGAGGGAAAAAATCTCTTTTGTACATTTTAGCTCTGAAATTTATTAATTTCCTTCTCGTTGTTAAGGGAGGGTAAAGTTTGATAGACAGTTGAGTGCTCCGCGCAGATTGTAGAAATGATGATCGTTCAGTAGCTACCACCCCCTTTATATTTCCACCCTTTTCTCACATCTATACATATGTATATGTATGTATATATATAGTATATCTTTATCTATTCCATTCCATACACTATAGGTAGGTATATACATACAACAGTTTGATACGATATGTAAATGAGATAAAACTGTTCATTGTACCGTCCTCTGATGATGTCTTCATCTAAAAACCGAACAAATTCAGCCGATTTAACACGCCAATCTTTATAAATCACATCTATCTGAATCTGCACACACTATCAAATCATTGAAAAGACGAAAATCTTACCAGATCTGATTGAAATCTAAAAATATAAAACTTTTCGAGTTTGTATTTGGGGGTGGTTGTTGGAAATTAGCAATTGTTGTTGTCGTGAAAACGGAAGACGTATGTTTATAGGTGTCGTGAAGGGTGTCTGTCACCTGTGGAGACCGCCCCACGTGTGCATGTGCGCCCCACCCCAGTCATTATTATCACATTTAGCGCCCCTCATTGCGTGCCGTACTGTCAGCGAACCAGCACGTGGTCTCGTCATACTGTTTTACTAACGTCGCGACGCTGACGACTCTCATATCAGAACGTATACATACCAAAAAGAAAAAAAAGAAATAATAACTAGAAAATTATAATATTACGGTGAAAGTGTATCGCAAATATTTTTGGATTTTTGAACTTTTGTTTGGGGGAAGAAGTGAGTTTTCAAAGTTGATCTTCGCACAGTCCTGAAGGATAGGTAAATCATTAATTTTTTTCAAATTTTAAGATACGGCTAGAAATAATTGTCAAATGCCCAAAAAGGCAACATTTCTGTCAATATTTTATTTAATTTCTTTAAAAACTATCATTTACAAGATGCGCTGCTCTTTTTGTGCCATTTTTTTAATTGTAGCACTTCAGTTTCCAAAGATCCACATGTTTTTTAAATCATCCGGCAACTCTTAAACATTCTATCCTTAATATCCTACATGTCAACAAATTGAAAACGATACATTCTATTTCTATGCTTAACTTGTTTCTCCCCCATATATATATCTCCAAACTGATGAAAGAACACATTCAAACCATCTTTTTTTTGGTTGTTGTGTGTTTAAAAATTCTGTCTAAAAATAATATACACGTCGTACATAAAACTATCATTATACCTACTAGTTTCCCTAAAAATGCGTTTTTTCCATTATTACTAATAATAGCCCTATTGCGTTACTAGTTTTGTAACAGTACATACAAATCTAAGAAGGGGTGGGTGGTTAACGACGACGAGGAGTTTGAAAACAACTGGCGGAAGTTGTTACATATGCGAGGTCCTAGGTTGTTGAGTGACCCCAAACGTAGTTCCTGACCACCGAACGTCATAGGGTGCGTCATTAACCGGAACACGTCGTATAGGGGATGATAACTGCCCTGTTATCCGGAATGTACGAAGCAAAAAAAAAACATGTACACATACAATACAATAATTGTCTAGGGCATAGGGTTAATTAATAATTCTCTAAAGTGTTCTTTCTGATATTTGGTGAACTGTTGATTAAAAGTCTATCAATAGAATCTATTAATTCTACCTGGAATCAGTACATGCATATTACATTTTTAGAATGAAGAATATATGCAGATCATGCTATTCGATTCCATTTACATTTTTATAGATTTTAATACTGACTGTAATGATCCTGGCCTATAATAACCACAATATGATATTTCATCAAAGAATAGTAGAATATGCCATTGTTCTATTTATGTATGCAACAGTTTGGGTTTCATTATTTTACTTTTTTTGATATGTATATTGTAACAATGATGGGTAATAGTCTGGCTGTATCCACGGATTCAGTTTCCGCGGTTTACGTTACCCGCGGTTTGCCGCGACTAGATTCTTTTAAGAAATAAACGGTTCACAATTTTCTCCCAATTATTGAAAAACAAATCTCTATTAAATAAATGGAAGTTTAAACTTTCATGTAAATTTGTAGGAATACGTTATAGTCATACATTCGTTACATCCGTGATCGTTATATTATAACCGAATTCTACTATATTTTTAACTAACAACAGCGAAGAAAGACAACTGAGGAAAATTCGTATCATATAGATTTTTTTTATTACAAAGGATTGCAATTATTTAAAATGTAGTCGCATGTAAAAAAAAATTGAAAAGGAATCATAGGAGAGTTGACGATAGTAAGAAGAATGGTTTTATGAATTAGTATCTCGAAAGGCCGTAGTAGCACACAAATTTCAGAATATGCAACAAGAAGATCCACTTATATATTTTTTAGTTTTCAAGCGGTAGCTATAAACTTTCTCAAAGGCATACTTATGAAAATAGGTTTTGTTTTACGAAAAACACCAAAAGAAAATCAAAAATTTGTAGAACAAGTTCCATAATGTTAATCATCTACATTTATTTGATGATAAAGTCAACCAACAGAAGACTCCAGAATTTACAAATAAATATAATAATTTACGAATAGAATGTATCTATAATAGGCTATTTTAATATTATCCTTCTTTCAAACAGGAATATGGAGAAACCACATCGAATATCAATCACAGTGCAGCTGTGCGTGCTTGTAAATTTTCTAAACGAGCTTGAAACAAGTTTCCTTAAAACCTCTTTATAGTTTATTTTCAGTCAAATTACATACCTAGTATACAGTGGGATCTATAAAATTGATTATAAATTTTTATAGATCGCACTGTATCAATTTTCAATAGAGTTCTCTATGAACGTTTGATCTAATCTAGCAAATTATTAATAACGTTAATATCAATTTTCAAGTGATATCCATACAATATGTAGTACAGACTTGCTTTTACATTAAAATGAGCTTTTATTGCAATATTATTTAAATGCATATTAATAATAAAATCATGTTATCATCCGTCCAAAGTATTTCTATAGAATTCTCTGTTTAGCCATTATTGGAAAATTTGCGTATAAATAAAATTTATTAATTAATATAATTCCTAAAATAATGCAATTATCTACATATTCTCAATGTTTCATTTTAAATTTATTTCATAATTTAAGATGAAAGTGATTCGTTACTCTCGGAGACAATTAATACATTTTTGTCGTTTGTAAATGAAAATCGACAATCCGTACCTACTATAACAATTTTGTGAATCCATAAGGCATTAAATTAATTAGAAGTGGGTTTGTTGTTTACATTAGGGTAAAGCTGTAATCTAGATAAGACAAAGATTGAGACAATATGGAGGCTCTCATTAATTAAACATTGTTAGATTGTAATTAGTCTGACTGATGGTTGTTTGCATTACAGGACGACATCTAGACTTGTATCTTCATATCATAACATAATTTTTTTTTCTAAACAATTTTAACTGTTTGATCAATAAATTTCTAATGGAACTGCCTCACTGTAGGTATTTGAATTTCTTCTAAATTAAAATCGACACAAATATTCCGCCAATAAAACCGGCTAATAAACTTTGTTTCCATTTGTGAATTCGTTCGCTTTTAGAACGACAATGACAATATAGCGACTGCGACAACAGCGGGTGTCGTTTTATTACAACATTATAAAGTTTTGGTCGAGTTGATGCCGAAAGACAATCTGTCAAATTAGTGAAACGGTCGTCAATAATACGACAAAATTCAAAGAGCGAGAAGAGAAACGAATGAATGTTAGCATAGCAGCATAGCTCGACATTCCAGATGCAAATTGACGAACATCTCCCCTTCTCTCTTAAATGATTTTAAAGTGAGAGAACCTGGATTTAAAAGGCTTTTATTTAGAATGTGATATTGGGATTGTGAGTGTGTTTCCTTGTAAGCGTCTCGCATACATCTAACCAATCTTGTGATATATGCATTGTCTTGTCTAACATTTTATCCATTGATTCCTACCGTATGTTTTGCATTTTCTTTACATTCATATCAGGATTAAGATACATTCAATCCTGTTGGATTCTATTGAACATGTTCACATTGAATTCTTCATTCTTGTAAAATTCTATTCTAAGTTGTGGTTTTGATTTGAAATTGTGTTGTATATGTTGTGTATGAACAGCTCGATTTCATTAGCCTACATTTTCTAACAATAACGGGGTCGCGTTTCCGTCGCGGAGTCCAGAGTTCACGGAAGTGGTGATGGCAAAACGATAAGAGTCCACCGGGATGTGGTATATACGTATATATACTACTGATGCTAGTATTACAATAGGACTAGACGGGTATTGTGTGTGCACAACCATCGGTCTCAGACAATACATTTGGAAACAATCACCATCAGCATCGCCATAGCGATGCACTCTCTGTATCGTTATCTGAAACTTCGCCTTTTAGGGATAGTTCACCAATCTCCCTATTTCGTTCAAATAAGACAACTCATTCAACATTTTCTGTCTATCTATACGACAATGTTCCTATTATAGAAATAATTAGAATTTGCAAGGCGCATCCACCAAATTTTGATCCAGACTCTTAATTCTGGAATTTTGCCATAGTATCGGCTTACAAAAATCTTTTACATCTATTAAATAGAAATTTTCACTCTCTTAAATAATAATAGACCCATCCAAACTGAAATCCAGTCAACTGCTGATACGGCGTGTCATTGTTGTGTATTTATTAAATCCCGTAAATTCATTCAGCATGTTGAAAATTCGTTTTAGTACACAAATATTGTATAGGCAGAAAAGCGAGACAAAATTAAAACGGGAAAGAGATAGAGAGATAGAGAGAGGGAGAATGTGTAAAAAGAAGCAAACAAGCTACAGAAGCTGATATCATCGTCCAACCGAAAATATATTTCTTTGCAATTTACGTTAAGCTCTTCCAGTCTAAGAGAGTTCTACAATACTTGATGGAAATGTCGTTGTCGTTCCCGGGGATGGTGTTAAATCTTGGCAATAGCAGTTGAGCTTGAATCATCTCATACAAAAGCATCCACCCACTTTACAAAAGATTATTAAGTTTGATGAACGTTTTAGTAGAGTACCGAAGTATTAATGTGCGGATCATCCACAATATACCTATATATGAATAAAATTGGTCGTAAGACTTTAATTGTAAAGAAACCGCTTCTATGCAATATAATGTTAGTGGTGGTGATGGTGGTAAGCCGCTTAGAATTCACCTCATCCTTCTCGATTACCATCTAAAGACAGACAGAATGAGAGAGAGAATCTTTGTTGAAAATCTCTGTAAAGACAATTCTGTACGGAACAGTGATACTGTTCAAACACCTGGACCCATTCCTGCTGCAACTGTTGCAATACTTTTACAAACTTATTAGTCAAATCTGTCTTCAATTCAAATTCTATTTCTCTCTTCGTTTTTCAGCCGACAATAAAACTGGCAGTAATATCCTGGTAATGATGACTCCTTACCGAGACGGTTATTACTTCCTCCTGATATTGTTCTCTAAAACTGGAGAATAATCCTCCACTAAGGACCAATTTTAATATGAAACTCTAGGTAAATTTAAAAGAGCGGGATGCTATTGTGATTTCCACTTTTTTGGTTATTTAGAATACTTTCGTAGACTACCGTTGAAATAATAGCACGTGAATTATCTTCCGTTTTCCTATACATATGATTTCCTTATTGAGTACGGTCTATTCATATAATTACAGCAAATTCCAAGATAATCTCTAATAGAAATTAAGCCATTTGCAGATTGGTTGAAACGCAATTAAATCATCTGTATTTGCAAGAAAAGGGTTTGAGAGAAGACCGAATCGTCCTGTCCTCACAATTCCCACCACATTGATAATGATGATTATTACACAATACACCTCACCTCACTTCTCTCTTCTCTCTAAAATCCTTGTACAACTGAAATGTCTTAGAGGGTATGAGCTATGAGCATGACACATAGTGATTTATAACGATCGCATGACTTGAATTTGCTACAACAACAGAGAGTTATTCTTTCAACAACGAAGGCGTCGTTAATTACTCAAAAGTGGAAACGGTTATATTTTCCTGTCTCTAGTTTCGCTCCCTCAGGACAACCGACACAAAAAACAAAAAAACACCAACCAACAGTTTTGAATACAACTTTGTGAAAAGTTTATATTCTTTCCGGGATGAAGAAATATAGCCCCAAACGAAAACAACGAATGCTTTTTAATTAATTTTTATAATTGCAAATTAGTCGTTGATTTTAAAATCTGGCAGTCGAATCAACAGACAATAATAATAATAATAAAGATGCGAGCTTTGAATTAGAACGTAATCTTGTACTCCAAACTTAACAATAAAACTTGGTAATTTTATTTTCTTCAACTCGAGATGTCAATTAACTTGAAATCTATTATTATACAGACTTCTATAGGCTCAATTAAAAACAAAATTTGAATTATATCTAGATTTCTTCAAGCTCTACTATCCTCTCCCCTATCAATTATAGATATTTATTTTGTTTTAAAAGTAAACTTGCACAACTTCTATAAGACGATATTTATATTTCCACAAACTGTTGCTTATTTTAAAGTTCTCCCCAGGAATTCGCAACGACATTAAAATTTATGATGCAACTAAGAAAAGCATCACCAACCACCAACCACCAAGTATGATAATTAAAAACAAATACCGGAATTTCCGGTGAAAGCTTAGCAATTTTGATAGAACAATTTTTGTTTGTTTAGAATAATAAATTGTGTGTATTTTTGTTTACAGATGTCGTCGGCTAATGACCATTTGGCCCCACCGCCAAAACCCAGAATGTCACCATTGGATTTCCGCAATACCGACTTAGTTTCACGTTTATTAGCTGCAACACCACCTTATCTATATAATATGTCGTTATTACCGAACACTTATTTCTTTAGTGAAATGTTGCGATCATTTGTTCAAGCAAAAAATGAACAATCCCGACAATTGTCGAATGGGGTACCAACAAGACGTCCCAGGAAACGTCCATGGACGTCTATGCGTAATGAGACATTTCAAAAAACAGAACCATCACCGAAACCAATAGAACAACCACCACAACCACCACCACCACCACCATTACAACAACAATCTAATGAATGGCTATTAAAAAATAATTATACTGAAACCAAAACTGATAGTCCTCTAGAATTGACAACAGAAAAATCACCAACTAGTACTACAACGACAATAACTGAATCGGATAAAACTCTAGATAATAATAATGAATCAAAAAATAAAATTAATTTAAATTTTAATGAACGAAAAATGGAATTACCGTTACACGAACAAGTTAATCCAATATTTCCTAATCATAATCAAGAATCAACATCTGGTTTAATTCTACCACCACCACCACCAATATGGTATCCACCAATTTATCCAACTACCCCATATGGGATTGATCCGTTGCATTTTTTTATTGATCTACGTGTTTCTGGACATATTTATGATCGTAAAAATCAACGTGACAATACAACGTCCGATCATCATGATACGGATTTAAATAAATTACCAACAAGAGATAGTTTACAATTACCGACAAAAGATCATTTTAAACAATCACGACATACATCAGCTTTTAGTGTACCGGTACAACGTAATCGTAATGTTGCAATAAATTTAAGTAATATCGATGAAACACCATCGCATGAATCGAAAAATAGTATTAAATTCGATGTAAAATCAATGGGATTTGAAAAGAAATCGAATAAAACTGGTACACCATATATTATGAATAATATTGGAGATATTTATAGGAATATTGGTGAGAATCAACAGGAAAATATGAAAATTGAAGAAATTCCAACGAATGGAAATGAAGAGAATGAAAGTGAGGAACAGAAAAAGAAACGTGTTAAAGATTTACGTGCTTTAATTGGTTTAGAACTTGTTGTTGATTATATGAACCATAGTAAACCTACTGTTTCGAAATCAATTGATGAAAATAGTTCGACTGATATTGAATCGGTTGATAGTCCAGCTGTGGAAGTTGTTGCTTTACCAGATAATGACACCTAAATTGTTTAAATATTCCACACAAATTGGTAAATTTTTGAAAATAGTTCTAGTCATTTAATGTGCAGTATTCAAGTAGGAATTTATGTTAAAAGAATTAATTCAATAAAAGTACGAATAAAAGTTAAATTATAAAGACGGAAATCTCGTTTTTTCCCGTTATTGATCCTATGGAGAAAAATCCTAAGAAAAATTACCATCTCCGGCAGACTGTTATTTTATCATTAGCATCACAAATAAGTTGGTGATTATTTTAAAATACAGACTACTTTGAATAATATGTCGTAATAAAGTGACGAGAGAGGGAACAAAAATTGATCATTTTTTAACGAAATATCTTGGATTTCTCGTGGGATTTCCGTGGTTGAACTTAAAAAATTAGCATCATCTACTGAGAAGTCGTTCAATAAAATTAGCTAATACAATAGAGACTCTCCAATCCGACATGGACTGACTGTTAGATATTCACAACATATTAAACAGGGTGTTAGTACAGTAGAACCCGCTTATAACGACAGTCAAGGGACGTTACATCCGAGTGTCTTTAAATGATACGATATAATTAGTGTTAGTTCAGAGGTCGAGAGTGAAAGAAATGACATATATTAGCTATGTCTCAGGCATGAAGCGAAGCGAGATAACAAATGAAATTCGTTGCAAACGCGAAAATTCCGTTGTTGGGACGGCAAAAGCTCCTCAATGGACTCGGCTACGGCAGCGAAGATTTTTCGTATTGGTGTGGGGGATGCTTTATAATATGTATAGCGACATAAATCTCAATTGTAATATTCCGCGTTATAATCATCATCTCGGATCAGGTTGGAAGGCGGACGGAGA
This sequence comes from Iselma pallidipennis, assembly GCA_037464855.1. Lineage (NCBI taxonomy): Eukaryota > Metazoa > Arthropoda > Insecta > Coleoptera > Meloidae > Iselma > Iselma pallidipennis. Next base: position 12,665 of record JAZBHA010000375.1, on the reverse strand, counting down.
AGCCCTTCGTCTTCTTCTTCTTCTTCTTGTCTTGTTTACTTTTAAATATTGGCTCATAAATAAATGCAACGAAAAACGGATATTTGCTGTCAAGTGACGACAATATAATAATGATATTATTTCCTCTCAACCGCTGATGATTTATAAAAGACAGTCCACTATAAATTGAAAAAGTTGTGAAGGGAATTGGAGCGACATAAACAATAATTCATTGACTAAAGTTACAAATTCTTTAAGAAATTTCGATACTTAGGTATTGTCTTTTTTTTTCTTTTGAAGACAATTTTTTTTTAACAAAGTCTATTGATTATATGATTTTCTGTCGTATATATACATAATTTGAATATGATATACGGAAAACTCTTTTTTTTTCGTCGCTTCTCTTCTCTGTTGAACGCTTGAATAAAATCTCACACACACAACCACTATAGTATGGGCTTTGTTGGATGCTGAAAATATAACTAATATTTGCTTTGCGAAAGCTCAAAGCTTATGAATATTCAAAATTTGTATGCTGTATGTATATGTGAGGGTAAGTATATGTGTATGTGTGTGTGAATATTTACACATTTTCTACATGACGATGATGATCGTGATGTGGTGGTGGTGTTGAAAAGTCGCACCACTGGTCACACGTAACCTAGACTAACATCACATTTGCATATGATTTTAACAATGCCCTAGGGTTTAATTTTAACGTGATTAAGTTCTAACAAAATCTCTCGCTCTATACGTCAACATACGGGTGTATACGGAATAAAATCACGAAATTATGCCAACATATTTCCTTCTAATTTGAAGAGTTTCCGCTTTCCAAATTGAACATTTTTTTTTGGAACCGATTTAAAACATACATATTATTCAGGAGAATAGGGGACTGTGAACAGGAGCGCTTCATCGGGGTGTGCAGGCTATGCAGCGCACAGGGGTGCCTTATCAATTGGAGCGCCAAATCACGACACTTTTACGTTTTTTTTTTAAACAGTTCGATTTTGTGGGGTCACAACACGGGCGCAAAAACGTTTTCTGCACAGGAGAGCCAAAATGTTTTTTGCACAGAGGCGCCTATTAACCACGCGGCGGCACTGTCTGTTAATATAAGGTAATTCTGAACATTCCCCTTTGGACTCTTACCTCTACTCCTCCATAGCAAAAGTGTTGCATGGGAGGTGCAGAAAATTGTGACTGATGGCAGACAGGGCAATCGAGTGTGCACAAAAAGTCAACGCAACCTTTAGACTGTCTAGGCTACATAGGGGTATCGAGATACCCAAAGCCGGTCCTGTCCTTATAAGTCTTTAACTTTAATGTAAAAAGATGCCGAGTATGCAACGTTATTTCAAGTTAAAGTAGACCATGGACTGAGAACGTAGGGCCGTAGCTTGATTCATACTTCATTAAACTTTACATTGATCGGTAGAATTTTCAAAGCTGCAATTATTGACAACTGAATAAGGGGGCATTACGGATCTAATCAGCGACTTGTATTTTGAGTTCATAGACTGCTTTGGCTTGAAATATCGTTGTACACCCGATAGCGTGCATATTTTTCTAAATCAAGCGGACTATTCCCCGACGAAAAAATTTAATAGCGTAGGATTCTGAGGGGCTAATAAACTAAATACTATTCATTGGTTGCAAAAATGGTATAATATTTAATTTGAAACAGTAGAAAACAATAATCAACTTATTATCGAAAAAGAAAAAAAACTTACAATTTAATTAATACAGTGTGTACAAATAAATTACCTCTTTAATACTTGTTACATTAACTTCTAAGGGCACATGATTTTTCTCTCCTAACTACATCCCCTCTCTGTCTCTCTATCCCACGACATATAAACAAGCTATCCTCTCACTCCTTTTATGAGAGAAAAATCACCCCATGTATACGCACCCTCAAAGTCAATTGAAAATTTTCTAGAGAGGGTTTATTTGCACACCCCGTATTACAAACAAATAATAATAATAATAATAATAATAAGTTTAAATGTATGGAAGTTTTTAATGTTTATCACCATACAAATGAAGAACTTACTTCTTATTCTGGAATAATAGGAAAAAATCAGTATCACATTGAAAAAAAAAACTACTAATACTACAAATCACATGCATGAGAACAAACAAAAAACGAGAAAAGAACCGATATTTCTAATATCAACAAATGGAAAAAAAAAACGGGTTACAATACAAATACAAAAATTTAACGAACTTTCTTCTGCTTCTGTAATAAAAAAGGGACAAAAAAATAAATAAAAATTGGAAAATATTTATAAAAAGTACGAACAAAATCGATTTAAATACCTTATCTTTGTGTTTCGACATTTGAGAATCGACAAGTGTTGCAGATTTTGACCGTTCCTGTTCTAATAGTTTATGTAAACGTGCCACTTCTTCAGTCAACTCATCTTTAACATTATTCAATCGTTCTAATTCCAATAAAATTGCAGCTTTATCTTTCACTAGAAAATAATCAATAAAATTCAACCAATTATCTATATCTCTATATTATGTCTAAAATAAATACTTTCTCCTTGTGCTAAAATACTACAGAAAATCTTATTTCTTGCTTTAACAGCTATGATTTCAGCACGTGCCTCATCTAATTGTTTTTGTAATTCAGCATTATGTGCTTGTTCTTGTTCTAATCTTGTTTGATATTGTGTTTGTGTTATTATATCTTCAAAATTATTATCACGTTCTTTACGTTCCTCTTCTAATTTACCTTTAATCACTTCACGTTTAGCTACTTCCACCATTTTACCAAAGAAATCCTCATCATCTGGTTGATTATTGATTGTATCAATGGGATCTAAACATATAATTAAAGAAAAAAATCAAATATTTAAATAAATAATCCTGGCCGAATTCTACGACAGATTTTCATTCACATCATCTGCTTGTTTCGCGGTATTTAAAAATTAAAGGAGAATTTTGGAAATAAGTAGTCACACAGGAAAGGAGGTCGACTCATTCCGAATTGGGCCTGCTTTGAGACATGTACGGTTCTCGACTTTGAAGCGGTTCTTAATCTGTGTCTCCCAGGGTCAGCGAAGGCTGGAGTTTTCAAATTATTTGATGCCTTACAGCAAACTGTAGTGACTACATGTTGGGTTACGTCTTGGAAGTTCGCGACAACAACTGATATTTAAAGGGGGTTTATGGTGAAGTAATGGTTAAGGGCTGCTGAAATAGGTGTTAATGATGTGGATAATGTCTCGCAATCTGTCGTAGAATAAATAAAATCGTACGTTCGCATTATTACCGGTTTTGCTAACAGTTGTTTGTAGAAATTCCGCCAAATTCATTGGTTTACTTTTCTTTTTCTTATTACCATTATTACTATTATTGTTATTATTTTCTTGTTTATCAGTTGTTGTACTTTCATTATGATTCATATTTTTTTCTGTTTCATATTGAAGTTTTGATTGAATAATAGCATATTGTAAATCTTGTTCAAAATGATCATTTAATAATTCATTATCTCGTCTCTTCCATTCCTCCCATTGTTTATCAGATTGTTTCTTTTTCTGTTTTTTCAGATTAACCTACAAAAAAATCATTATTATCATTAATGATTTATTTAACTCAATAATGATAACAGTAATTATTATTACTTGTTTATCTTTGTTGTTATTATTATTATTAGTATTTATTGGATTCGGTTTGTTTGGTTTATTTGTTGTAGTTTTTTTCGTTATTGTTGTTGATGTTGCTGTTGTTTTATTGTTATCAGCTTTTTTTCGATTTGTATGGTTCGTAGGTGTTGGACGACTATCATCATCTTCAATTTTCAAACAGGCAAATCGTGATGGTACTCCAATATCCATATTTTTATTATTTTTCACCAAAATTTTAAATTTAAACAATTATCTTTTTATTTATAAACAAATCTCGCACAATGCTGTCAAAATTCGGTTATTTTTTTGACTTTTGACAGAATCTCTACCCCGTACCAATATAACCCAAGAAAAATTCCCTAAAGAATGGCGCATTTTTTTCTAGTTGGTAGACCTGTAAATTTAGGAATCAAATTTTTTCTGCGTCATTCATTAGAAGTGTCACGTATAGGTCAGTTCAGGCAAGTGTGTTCTTATCAATTCTGAGCCGGTGTTTTTTACTCTTTTTTTTCGCTGATAATTTGTTTAGTAAGTATGATTTTTTGAAAATGTTTGAAAATTCGATGTTCTTATTTATTAATTAATTATTTTGCAATTTGCAATTTTACTGACACACCCATATTATTGTGTAAATTTAACGTAAATTGTTTACATGTTTCAATGTAAACATGTTTTTATTTTGTCGTAAATCCAATTACAGTCAGTAAAAAGTGGATGTAAGTTTATAGGTACGATTCGATAATCCGTCTCCGGTGGTCAAAAGACGGTTGCTATATTTTTCGATAATTCGTCATTGTCTAATCCAAATAGTAATTTTCAATTAGATTAACATGTATCGATTTATGTTCCAGAGGTTTTCTAGAATTTTTTTCCGGTCTCCAAAATTATTTTTTTCTTTTTTTAATAGCAATCATGCCATGATAAGTATTTATAGTAGTAGCTGGCACTCACACTCACAAGTTATTTTTCCAGTACATTCTTTATGATATCAAAGTTTGATTCGAATATACTTTAAAATTTAAAAATAAATAACAAGATAATAGTACATCCGTTGAGTTATCCCCTGGCATTGAAAAGCTACTTTTTTGTGGGTTTTTTTCTGTGAATTTTAAGATACCATATTCACAGTGTAGGTACCTATAGTTGGTTTAACCAAATACGGTTTGACTTGACTTTAAGATTGTAATCTAAAAATAATTTGTAGAAATATATCTGGATAAATACTTTTCCATCTGCTAGAAAACAGATGGCAAAATTGTAATCCCTTTACTCGATTTGTTATTTCATGAGTCCATATTTGGTTCTGATTCAACATTCTTTGTCTACAGTTGATAGTCGAAAATTTACAATCTAGAAGTCAAAACCTATTCAGATGAACCAATTGTATTTTAAGCTTACGTGGCTTCTACGGCTTTAATAAATCAGAATTCAGAAAATTTCAAAACTTTGACGAATCTTGAATTCTTATTGGCTAAAGCTGTACAAGTCACACTTTGGAATACACCATAAGAACATAGCTTTATACATATACATAGATATGGATATGGAAATTCACAAAACCCAGTGGCGGATCTACCATGAAATATGAAACTAGGTGGATTCTAAAATATAGCTTGTATGGCTTTACAAAAATATCAACAATTTCTGCATCTGTTTATAACTTGG
>JAZBHA010000374.1:64368-74566 GCA_037464855.1 Iselma pallidipennis | reverse complement strand
TCGTATGTTAGATATGGGTTTTGAACCACAAATACGGAAAATTATTGAACAAATACGACCGGATCGACAGACTTTAATGTGGTCAGCTACATGGCCTAAAGAAGTACAAGCTTTAGCTGCCGAATTTCTAAAAGATTATATTCAAATTAATGTTGGATCATTACAATTGTCGGCTAATCATAATATTTTACAAATTATTGATGTTTGTCAGGAATATGAGAAAGAGACAAAATTGAGTACTCTATTGAAGGAGATTATGGCAGAGAAAGAGAATAAAACAATTATTTTTATTGAAACGAAAAAACGGGTTGATGAGATTACTAGAAAAATGAAAAGGGACGGGTAAGTTATACCTACCTATATGGAGATTGTTTAAGTATTTGATTTTTTGAATTTGAACTTTAGGTGGCCAGCTGTATGTATTCATGGAGACAAATCTCAACAAGAACGTGATTGGGTTTTGCAAGGTAAATATGGAACAAAAAATCGATAAAAAATGCTCAATTGATTGATATTATGCTTGTTGTTGTAGATTTTAGATCTGGAAAGGCTCCTATATTGGTCGCCACAGATGTAGCAGCTCGGGGTTTAGGTATGTGTTCAATCAAAGCTTATTTTTGATTTTGTTGTTTTTATGTATTATTTTAATTTGATGATGATCAAAAAAAAAACATTGACATGTTTAGCAGGCTAATAACATTCCAATTTAGTTTATTATACGATTTTAGTTGTTTTGTTTTTTGTTTTTATCATGGGTTTGACTACCTGTAGGCGTTTGATTTTTGATTTTTCTTTCGAAAATACCTTAAAAATTATTAGCCTGTTGACCAATGTGCATGGGAAAATGATCAGCAATAGCGATTATAAAATGGCCACTACTCTCTTTTCCAGAGGCACAAGCGTGTTAATGACAACAATACAAATAACAATTTGTCATTTTTTGGCTGTGCCTCTCTCACACATTCGGACGACGGTCAGTGTGCGCTCACAAGACGGCCAAGTTGGAGTCTGTGGTCTCGCGGACTGCCGGCTATAACCTGGTCGTTTGACGGGCCTACCCACCCTACGACGCCGCCCTACGCCGGACTCAAAGATTGGGTTGGCTTGGCTGCGAGGCATAGTGTCCGTCCGAGATTGACACTCGCTCAGCTCCAGGTCTAGTTATGAGACTTTGGGGCCTAACTGTACTGTGATGTGGATGATATACTCTCTCACTGTGGTCTATACATACATTGTGTGCTGACATTCCCCATTGAAAAATGAAAAAACGATGCACAATTTTTGGTATGCATTTCTCGTATAGACACCAATCAGAATTTTCAGATTACGATGCCAAATTTACCTTTTCCAATTCGTCATAGGTAGGATATGTGTTTGTATTTTATTTTATTTTTTTTTGTTTCGTTTTTACTTTTTAAAACAATTTCATTCATCCATTGTGATTTTTTGTCATCGACAATTTCACGAACATATACAACATACATTAATTGATTGTTGTTGCCTTTGTGATGAAGCTTAAGAAGCTAAAGATCAATTCAATACGTTTTAAAGATTAAATTTGTTAAATAGAAAGGCATCAACAATCCATCCATATTTACCTCTACTGATTTGTGAATTTTACAGATGTTGAAGACGTAAAATTTGTTATCAATTTTGACTACCCGTCCAATTCTGAAGATTATGTTCATCGTATCGGTCGTACTGGCCGTTCTCAACGTACAGGCACTGCCTATACATTTTTTACACCTAGTAATGCTAACAAAGCTGCCGATTTGGTTGCTGTATTGAAAGAAGCCAAACAAGTAATTAATCCAAAATTACAAGAAATGGCAGATAACCGCAATTGGAATTCGAATAATAATACTGGACGAGGTTATAGTTGATTTATTTATTGTTCTAACAAAAAAATTTAAATATATTTGTCGATTTTAGGCCGCAATCGTTGGGCAAGAAATCGCAATCAACAACAACCACAACGTTCATTATCACGATCCCGATCTCGTTCACCAAAACGTAATAGTAGACGGGATCGTAGCCGTTCAAGAGATCGAACTCGACGTAAACGAACAAGAAGTATTAGTAGAGAAAGAAGTCCACCAAGAGCAGCTAGTAAAAATAATACATCATCATCGTCGTCGTCATCATCATCATCGTCATCACAAATCCAACCACAACCATTGATGACATATCAGAATATACCACCACCTGGTGCATTCGGATCGTATCCAGTTGCGAATGGAACTATATTTTTCAGTGCACCACCACCACCACCGCCGCCACCATCTCAAACTGTATATTTCCCATATGCTCCACCGCCACCGGCGCCTCGTTGAATCTAAAGAAATTTAGAGAAAATTGTATGTTCATTTGATTGTTTTATGGGAAATTTTCGTTCTATACTTAATTTCTGTTTGATGAACAGAATACGTTAAACGGGTTCATCAAGATTTAATTTTAAGTCAGATAAAAGTTGTTTAACAAAGTATTATAGTTATTAGAATATTTATGTAAATTATGTTTTTGTACATACGATTTGAGTTAGTTGATAACATTAGATGAAAATAGAATTATGACAGTTATGTGGACGTTTTCTTGACACACCGAGCCTCAAATAATTCCCATAGACCCCTCTTTGCTACAGCTACATAAGCCTACACCAAGATATGAATACCTCCCCCAAGGAGTTGGGGCCCATACGGGGTCACAGGACCGCGCGAGTGAGTAGTTACACCACTAGATTGAAACGTAATTCTCACATTTCATTCAACAGAAATAACAAAGGGGTTGTTGGGCTGATGGAAAAATCTTGGCATTTTGTTGAAAAAAATTTATTCTTTCAAATTGGTTATCCATACAAAAAAAAAACTGCAAAATAAATAGTTTGGCACATAAATTACAAAAATTCATATATAAACAATAAAACACAATGACTAGAAAAAATGTTTACAAATACTGACAACAATTAATTTGTCCAAATTTTAACAAAACAAAACAACGAACGAAAAAAACAATTTTGGTTAAAATCACAATTTTTCAGTACTTTTCAATAATACGTTGAATAATGATGATAAGGTGTTGGCGTTGGTGATGATGATACATGTGGTCTTGGTGCTAAAGCAGTCGGATGATAAGGACTTTGTGATACTGAATATCCAGTAAATGCTGGTACTGGTGAAACAGTTCCAGTTGGTGTACCAGGCGGTGGTAGAATTCGTCCATCACCAATTAATCTGCTCTGTTCTAATAATCTGGGTTGATCAGTTAGAATTCTTGAATCATCTGTTAATAATCTTTGATCAGATGATAATAAATGATTGGTTGATAATTGATCATTATTTGATAAGATACGATTAGTGGTATGATCTGATAAGATTCTGCTACTAGTTTCTGTTAGACCAGTTAAATGTCGTGCAGCACTTAAATCAGAACTTAATAAACGACTTTGATCCAATAATCGATGTGGATTTGTTTGCATTGCATGATCCGATAATAGACGAGAATTTGCAATTTGATGTAACGGATGTGTTCGTAAACTTAAATCAACACTATGCCGACCTGGTGGTGTTAAATCCAAAGAAACAACCCTCAAAATATCAGCATGTGTATATGATGGTGCTGGTGGACTATAATTCAATCGTAAATCAACTCGATCCACATCCGGATAGAGATGATGGTATCGATTAATATTCGTATAATTATGAAAACTTCTTGCCGACATATCAAGACCTTGTAATTCGGATGAATTTAAAACTAAAGGTTCAAAATTACGATCAGTTCTAAATTCCGATTCTATTCCATTACTAGTATCATAAGATGGTTTGGTTTCGATTAAATCGTAATTTTTATTACGAAAATCAAGATCAGTATTTGTTGTTTCATAAATACTTCTTGTTGAACGTATATTCTCATTATCAACTTCATAATTTTTTATTCTCATATCTAAATCTAAATCGAATTTATTTCGTATATCAGTTGATAAATCATCCGGATATTTAGTTCGATTATTTTCATCAATTTTATCCTTTTCATTAACAATACCATGTGATAGATCACTTTGTCCTAATGCCACTTGTTCATTATCTAATCCAGTATTATCACTATTACCATAATTTTTTGATGGTCCCTCTAATGCACCATTATTGGTATTATTGTAGTTTTTATGTTTTTCAATTTCTTCATCGAATTTCATCCGTCTAATTTGGAAATTCGTTGGTTCCAATTTATATGGTGTTTTATAAATCGATAAATCTAATTGTAGATCATGTTTTGAATGTAAACTCAAATTTTGTGCTGCCATACCATTACTATCATCCGATGATAAATGTTCCGTATTAACTGCATGTCCAAAATCGTATCGTGGTGGACTTGGTACTGGTACCGGTGATGTTGGTTTATTTTGATTATAATTTTGATTTGTTGATGGTGATAAATTATTTATATAATTCCGAACAAAATTTGTACGATGATGTATCTCTGGACTATTACCAGGACTAAAATCTTCTTGATGGAAATTCGTATAATCCATATTAATATTTTGATTATGTCTTAATTCATCGTTTAATTCATCAGTTACCGATATATGATCATTGACTGATGGTGATATTAAATTAATATCACGTGATTCATTCATACATACAGTTTCCGAATATGTTACATCTGGTAGTGTATCCGATGGTGCTAATGTATATAAATTATTAACAAGTGCATCTGTACAATTCGATGTTGAACTAACATCAATATCGATATTTGGTTCATTACAAACGGAATCGAGTGCTGCCTCAACTAGGAGGCTAGCATTTGATGTTTCATGTCGATTGAATTCATTCAATTTGGTTCGATCATACGGTGATTGAGATGATGGTGAAGTTTGAGGTGGCGGTGGTGGTGGTGCAGCAGATGTTGATTCTTGTACTTGAATAGGTAGTTCTTCTTTGGGTAATCGTTGATCGATTTGATACAATTCCGGTTGATCGCCAATCCATTTCTTTGAACCTTTAGTTAAAATTTTCATTGTAACATTCGATGGGGTCATATTGTATGTTTCTGTAGGTGTTGTTGATGGTTCAGGTGATTCTTCTTCGGTTACTTGTAGTGGAGATTCAACAGTTTGTGGATCATCGAGATTTTTACTATCCATACCTGAAAAAAATGATAAAATAATAGGAAATCTGTTTAAAAAGTGGGAAATTCTTACTATTTTCATCAACATCACTTTCAGGATCTGCACTCATATCTTGTTGATTATTGGTGTTATGATCCGGTTTATCAGTTGATTCATCAACACCACTGTATGCTTCAAACGTATAATCAACACTACGTTCAATTTTCGGCATAACACTTTCATCATAATTATGAACTTTTTTATAATGAAACTGTAAGCATTGTTTCGTTGTAAAAGCAGCATTACAACTATTAACATTACACCTACAAAATAAACAAATCTTAGATTTTATAATATTGAAACTTAATTATTTCATTAAATACTTGAATGGTTTAATGCCACTATGTGTCAACATATGTATTTTTAAATTTGATTTATTTTGAAAATGTTTACCACATCTAGAACACGAACATGCTCCATCCATTTGTTTCTGATGGACTTCCTTTAAATGTCGTTGTAAAGCAGCACGTGAACCTAATATTTTCAAACAGATTTTACATTGAAATTCTTCTAATACATCAGCTAAATCACTATGCATCCGTTTTATATGCACTTTCAATTTCTGTGGTTGACAGAATTTCCGTCCACAAAAATCACATAATGGCCGTGAACGATGTGGATTCGCTGAACAACCATAAGTTCGATGCATTTCTAAATAATTCAGTCTTAAGAAAAACTAAAAATCATTACACAATAATTAAAAATTGATTAAAAATTATCGAATATGTAGAAGAGTACTTTTTTACAGAACTGGCATTGATAAGCTCCTTGTCCATTATGCAATTCAGCTGCATGTTTCATGATATTCTCTTTACCTAGAACTGCAGCACCACAAATCTTACAATGATACTTGCGTATTGTTAAACTATATCTAATATCATGGAATACTGAACAATGGGTACGGTAATATAAGGGATGGGAGAACGTCATATTGCATCCACCACAAGCTATAACAAATTAAATTATTATCAAAAATATTATCAATAATTTAAACAAAAAAAAACTTACAAGTCTTTTCCATTTTCTTTTTATTATTAGTAATAATAGAATCTTGCCAATACAATAATTCCTCACCGGTTTTTATCAATTTAACGGTTGTAAAATATAAATATTCATTATTTCGTATAACTGTAATATTTTTTTCATCACGATTCGATGCTGGTCGTATAAATCTCAACCAATTTGAACAATGTAAATCTTCCGAATTTATATAAATATTATTACCATTATCTATTTGTATTTCCCATATATCTCTCATATTTGAATCTTCTGATATATCAACTTCTTTAACAATTTTACCAATTAATGGACCAAATTGTGTGAATTCTTTCAAATCTGTACGTGCCCATACACCTAGACCATGTATTGCTGAATCTGTTGGTAATAATTGTAGATTATTTGGTAATGACATATAGGCATACGTTAAATTATCTGTTAAATCTTTATCTTTATATTGTTCTTGCCATTCGAATAATGTTATCGAATCTTTTATTATTATTGGATAACTTAATGGACATTGATCTTGTATGTGGCGTTTATTACAATTCTGACATAATTTTATTTTTATTGCCATTTTATTATTATTATTACTACTAGTATTATTGTTATTGTTATTATTACTATTAATAATATTACTATTTTCATCATCGGATTTTTGTTGTTCTGGTTTATTATCAGATTGTATATTTAATTCTGGTGCTTTTCTTATATCATGATCAGAGTCTGACTTCTTTTTTGGTGATTTATCTTTTTTTGTTGACACATTTTTCTCTGATATCACCTTTCGTTTTTTCAATTTTTCTTCCTGAAAATTTCCCGTAATCTCTGAAGTTTTATCAACAATTGTTTCGACAATTTTTTGACTTTTGTCTTCTTTCATTGTATTAATTTGGTCTTCATTGTTACTTTTATTATTATTATTCTCATTTTTCTCCTTTTTCGTATCAGATTTCCTTCGTTTATTTCTACATGTCGGTCCTTTATCATCTTGATCTGTACATTTGTTATCATTGTCTTCTTTACACCGTTTTCTACAAATATTTAATAAATTACATTAATAAAACAGTGGCAGACCTAATGAGAAGTTGGGGTCCTCTCAGTAACCATACACCAAAAAAAGGTAGATTTTGTTAGCAAGCAGGCTCAGGGGTCCAGGCATTTGGGGGCCCCCAAATTTAGACAGTGATATACCAAAAAAACGGTTAAACTTCAGGGGCTCCTTCTAGCTAGGGCCTAAATTGCTATAATACCAATGGGTAACTTTTGGTAGTTTCTTTTGAAAAGGTCCCGAATGTAAACAAAACCCACGTGCTATTATTGATCTGTCAAACTAAGCCCCGCCTCCAACATGTCAGCCATCAACAAAATTGTCAAAAAACAAAATACGATCGAGAATTTTTTCCCATACAATCTAGATTTTCTAAATAAAATCAATGAATTTATCAAATAAATCAATGAAAACTTACTGATTTAAGTATTCTTGTGCAATATTTAATAGTTTCGTAATGAAAATCTCATTAGTTTCACATAAAAAGGCCGTTTTCAATGTATTCCAACGTTTGACATTTTTCAAACCAATAAACACTTCAATCTTATTATTATCATTTAATTTCGATATGTTTTTATTCGTTTCTGTACACTCTTTTCGATTTAAACGTTTCTGTTGTTTTTGTGATTTTTTAAACATTTCGGTTTTTTTCAAAAAAAATTATTTAACAAAATAAAGAGGATAGTCACATCAATCGTTCTATCCTCTTTAAGTCAAGGACAAAGTGAATGTTTGTTGTGACGTCACGGAGCCGGCGTCTAACCTTCTGTCGTCGGAGAGGAATGTCGTGCGTTTTTTCCAAATAATCAATATTTTATGGGCACCGAAACGTGCTCAATTTTAAGTCTAGTAATTAAGTCATTATTATTTAATCATATTTTTACTTAAGGTAGAGTCATTAAAATAAAGAATTTGGCGCCATGAAAACAAATAAATTACTTCAAGGCCATTTAACTAAAATATAATGCATTATGATTTAAATTATATTTTTAATGACGGAAATTCGATTATTTAGAAGAAATATTTTATGAAAACACACGAAATAAATTTTAACAATATGAACAAATTTTTTTAACAAAATCCTGGTACTGACATCTATGATTGTGTGTTAAAACTAATTAAATGAGTTTCAGAGTTGGATCGTTAAAGCAGTGATCTGTACAATGTCATGTCGTTACTAGAAAAAGACAAAGATATTTAGGTTTAATGAGCTAAAAGAAAGTAGACAATCTCAGTGGTTTTTAGAAGTTTGCGGTTTGTCAAAATTCACGTGTTGTTTGATTTTGAGGTTATAATAAACTTCACTTTTTCAATATTAATATTAAACAGAGAAAAAAATGGCAAAATTCGGTGTATATTATAGTTTATGTCCATTAATCGACCATAGAAGTCTTCTAGGTATTTCACCAGATACTGAAAATGGGGTGGTTATGGTAACTTTGGGTAAAAATATCGCTATCAAATATAAGGTTAGAATTGCATAATTTCATAAGAAACATCCGAATTTTTAATAAATATTTATAGTTATCAGATCAAAAACAGTTACATAGTTGGAGAACTAAAGAGAAATTCACGTCACCAATAATCTATGATCAACAGAATCGACAATATGTGGCAGTTTTTAATGAAAGTTACATTCGTGTGTGGAATGGTGATGAAGAATTTGTTGACAAATTGAAGAAATTCAAAGTAATTTTTTCGTCAATACATACAGTAAAACCTGTCTTTAACGGAGTGTTAAATTGCCCAGAACTTCCTGTTGGGGACAGACTCCGCTAAAGACAGGTTCTACTGTATATACAAATCTAATTGCCTATTATCACATAATTGTTTGTTGTTGCAGTTGAAGAAACAAATTTACACAATTTTTTGTTGTAATAATCGTAATTTCATTTTATTCCAAAATGGTGCTATCTATTTGTTAAACGAAGTGATTGATAATCGCAAAGAACTCGAACCGGATGATATAATTAATATTGAAACAGAATGTATTCTAGATTTTCTATACATAAGTTTGAATCAAGATGTTTATATTGGTTTACTGATCAAATCAGATAATAATCAATATTTATTGTGGACGAAATTTACAGAATCTAATAAAATGGAACAATTTTCCAAAATTCCATTAAAAAGAGACCAAAATTATGATCTAAACGGTTACGTCTTCCATGCTGATAAAAATTTCGTCTATTTTTTAAGTTTATGTTAGTGTTTTCTTGTTGTTGTTGTTGTTGTCTTGTTTGGTAATTTGTTTATTTTTAGGGAGTGACGGTCGTATCTTATCGACAACTCTAAAAGATTCTGATCTTGATGCACCTGGTCCCGGTGATCTATTCACAGTTATCGAACAAATTTCATACAAACACCCAATGTCAATGGTATCATTAAATGAGAATTATATTGCAATGTATGGAGCAAATAGTAATGAAGAAGGTGCTTTGCTAATCATCTATAATGTTCAATTTAAAGTAGTTCAATCTAGACAGGAATTCAAAATGTTTACAATCGGTGCTAGATTATCATGTATTGATAATAATCTATATTTACCAGTTGGACAGAATTTGGCTGTAATTCCATTTCATTTAGATGCTGAACAATTAGCAGCTCTAGTTGGTACACATAAATTTGTTAATAATGAATCAGATCCGGATATTTTAATTGTTAATAAAATCAAATTTGGTGATTGGGGTTATGGAACTAAAAGAATTCCAGATGATATACCGCGAACAATACGTGATCGAGTTTTAGAATTGATTAGTCAAGGTTTACCGGAAAATATCATTTTCCAAGAACTATTACCGGATTTAATGGAAAAACAAGATATTAATGCGTTAAAAGATTGTTTACAGTATTTTTCCGATATATCCGAATCGATTTTAGTACAAATTCTAAAATTTTTCATTAATTTAGATTGTAAATTGTTCAAGAAAAATTTGAAGGATACTCCAGATGAATTACCAGCGAATTTACAACCACTAGCGAAAGCGAAA